>VXAY01004570.1:546843-561994 GCA_013399855.1 Oxyruncus cristatus
CCCTCAGGCGCGGCCGGCTCGGAGGGGAACCCGCGGGCGCGGCTACGACCAAGTGTCTTCAATTCCAGGTTCTTCAGTTCTCGTTAGGAGCACTGTTTGAGTGTTGTCTTCCTCCTGCACGGGATTTGGGGCCGGGAGGATGGGTGGTCTTTGGTTGTAATCACAAAGGTGCAACTTATTTCCACTCTTTTGACTCCTAGGGTTTGGAAAGATTCCTCTGTATAACTATTTATACTTGTGTCAGTTTTATTTATATATATCTATATCTGCTTATGCTTGTGTCAGTTGTGAGTCAAAGAAGGATAGTTTATTATTTTTATTGTTATCATGGTGGGATTCTTGGGGCTGCCCTGTGCAGGGCCAGGAGTTGCACGTTGATGGTCCTTCTGGGTCTGTCCAACTGAGGATATTCTTTGATTGTTTACCCTAAAGTATTTCTCTCAAGAGGGGTTTTAATAAACAGTATAGGAGTGCTTTATGGTAAATGTAACATTTGGGAGTCTATCCATCTAATACATCTTTGTATAATGTTATAGAATTGCTTGGCTCCTTTTTAAGGAGTGTTTTAGTGTTGAGCACTCCTGAGTTCTTCAGATATGTTCTGAATCAAATTTTTTTTCCAGCAGTGCTGAAAATTAGATGTTGAGCTCACTACTGTAGAGCTTCTATCTCTGGTGTTGATACCACTGCAACAAATTTTGCAGTCTGAAACAGTCTGATGCTTAGTTTTGAATAAATGCTGCGGAGGGATTGGGGCAGTTTGTAGAGCTGGAAGAAATCATGCAATTAGCAGCAGAAGGGAGGACTGGTGAGCTGAGGGACTTCACGAGCATGTGTCACACTAAGTGCTTAACTCTGTGTGCATTACTAGGTGGTTGAGGTCATGAATACTAACATAAGTGCCAAAAGCATGTGTGAATACCTTCCAGAGTCTTAATGAAGTATCACATCCTCTGGCCGGTGTTGTTAGGAAATACAGTGCACATATTTGTTATGAGACTGGAAAAAAGAAACAACGATGTTCCTCTGACTTTTCTTTCAGATGGTGTTATCAGAAAAAGTGAACCAGCTGATGGAGTGGGCCAGTAAAAGATCAGTTATCCGAATGAATGGAGACAAATTTCGACGCCTTGTGAAGGCACCACCCAGAAATTATTCGGTGATTGTGATGTTCACTGCTCTTCAGCCTCACAGACAGTGTGTTGTGTGCAAGTATGGGCTCCATTTAGTCCTAAATTAGAACTTGAAAGTCATCAGATGCTTTGTAGGAAATAAAATTTAAGAATATGATTGAACTTTCACATGTGTCCGAGGAATGTAAATGGCAAGTTATAATAGGATTGTCTTTGAAATTTAATGTGTGGGAATATATGTGTAATGTGTATGTGAGAAAACAACATAATCCTTAGTTTTATCTCCCTCCTAAAATATAATCCTTGCTTTGCAGAAACAGTATTTACACTGATAACTTCTGGAGAAAGACTGGGTGAAAGCTCAACTTTCCTGGCATGAGCTGCTGAAGAAATGTTTGTAGAATTACTGCTGGCCACGCAGCCTAAAATTTGTTTGGCGCTTACTTATTTACAGTTATAATTTGCTGGATCTTTAACCATATTATGGCTTTGCTTTACTAATCCGGAGGTGGCAGAGGTCTGTGAGGGTGATTTTTATACCTAGTCCGTTGAAATTACTGATTTGCCATTCCTCTGACACGGAAAGAAGGGCACACCTGACTGTGTTTTGGTGCTCTGTGGACAAGCAAATCAGGAGCAGCTGGGTTCCATTTCACATATCAGTTAGAAATTACCTCTGCTTGTGATCGCGGACTCCATGGATGTTGCCCTTTAATTTGAAAAAGCAGCAGTGCCAAATGCTTCACCTGACTGTAGATGAGTGTTTGAGCTAAAACTTTTTCTTTAATCCTGGAAAAAACCTTCCTTTTTTACAGTAGAAAATTGGGTGGGATGCACCTGTTAATAGGGTGGGTGGGCACAGCTACCTCAGCTTTATAACCTGTGTTCTGGACAAACCCATGATACAGCATCTCACTTGGTGTGTTTTCCAGGCAAGCTGATGAGGAATACCAGATTCTGGCAAACTCCTGGAGATATTCCAGTGCATTTACCAACAAGATTTTTTTTGCTATGGTAGATTTTGATGAAGGCTCAGATGTGTTTCAGATGGTAATGTCTTTCTCTTCTAACATTGTTTTTAAGTTGGGTTTTGGGCAGGAAGGTAAAGATGTATACAAAATCGAGTGTTACGGTAATTAAAGGAATGAAAAGTTAGAAGCTGCCGCTCAGAATAGGAGAGCAGAGGACTGGAGCATATAACTGGCAGGAAAATTAGCAGAACTCACAGATCTGGAATAGCCTCAAGGAATGGATTAGTTTCTCTGACTGTTCTTTTTTCCCCTGAGTTTGTCTCCTGTAATTCTTAATGGAATTCTCCTGTGGTACATGAAGAGCCAGGATATAAAGCACTGATGTCATTAAAAAAGCTATTGCAATTTTTAAATTAGTAGGGAATAATAGATTAGGCTTTTGGTATGGTTTAACTAATTTCTTTTCAAGTACCCAGTCGTTTTTCTCTGGTATTAACTATGTAACCACATTTTTTCTGAAGGTGTGAGGACATTCCATGTACACTTGGAACTGTAGGTCACATGAGTAGTTCATTGTAGTCTTGTAGATGTTAACTTCTTTTTTTTAAGATATACTTATGTCTATTTAAAAGCTACAATTTAGGCAATGATATGTTAGGAAATGGAAGGTTTTGGACTGGAGAGTTGAAGAGGGGATGTCTTTTTATTATTCCTGTTAATTTTTTCCTTAGTATTAAATTAAAAATGCATTCATCAAGGTGTGGCCTTTATAGATTTGTAGAATCATGTATTCCTATTTTGCGGATTTCTTTATTAAAAGTAGAATTTAGAGAAGAAACAGATTAAAAAAGTGTATGAAATACAGAAATGCAAGCTGTGTGCTGCTATCTTTACTTTTTTTTAAGAAAGTAATTGTCAGTTAAATTGAGGAGTGACCTTTTCTGATTCAATGAGTGCCAATGTAGCAAGATAGATATGAAATAGAATTTTGTTACCGAGACACCTTTTCATGGTGCTGTGTTCCCTGTGAACTCTCTCAATGCAGCTAAACATGAATTCTGCTCCCACCTTCATCAACTTCCCAGCCAAGGGGAAGCCCAAGCGGGGTGACACGTACGAGCTGCAGGTGCGCGGCTTCGCGGCGGAGCAGCTCGCGCGCTGGGTGGCTGACAGGACAGACGTCCACGTGAGTGCACAGACACCACCCCTGCAGCTCTCCCTTACTCTGCAGTCCCAGCTGTGCAATGGGCCACTCGAGTTCTGTGGCTGATGATCTGCTCTAAAGAGCTCTTGTCTACAAAACCTAGTTCAGATGCGTGACTGCATCTTTAAATTTCCTCACCTTCTTTTCTGATATTGTGTGTCATTCTGTATTTGAGATGGTAAAATTCATCTCCTTCCTTCTCGCTCTTCTGTTCCTGTGGAATAAAACCAGTTGTTTAACCAGGGTAAAGGTGTGTAAAACTGAAGTGACAGTAGTGGGGGAAGAAGCATTACTTACTTCCCCAGTCAGATTTACTATATAAAGAAATTTGTATGTGTGGTACTTTTTCCACTCCAATATATTGTGAGGCTTGTTGGCAGGAGTGCAGCTATAGTGTATAATGCTATTGAGAGAAAATGATTTCAATGTGCTCTGCTCAGATCCGTGTGATCAGGCCCCCGAACTATGCGGGACCGTTGATGCTGGGGCTGCTGCTGGCTGTCATCGGAGGCCTCGTGTACCTGCGTGGGAGCAACCTGGATTTTCTGTACAACAAAACTGGCTGGGCTTTTGCTGCTTTGGTGAGTCATCATTTCTCCTGTCTGTCTCTTGTCATGAGTTTGTAGCAACTGAAGTCTTCAAAAGCTTCTGTATTTGAGGATGCTTAAACTTGACAGAGGAAAATGAGGTGCAGTTAATTTTACGTTTTGGTAGACTGATAGTTTTATTTGATCTTGGTCCTTTCACCTCAGTGAATGTTTGATTAGATGCCTTTTGTACAAAAAAAAAGGTAGGACGATGTCCAGCTGAAGGTTGTATTCCAAACCAGTATGTTTTGGTATGAAATGAAAAGATAGTGTTTCTCCTTTCCTTTTCAGTGTTTTGTGTTAGCAATGACATCAGGCCAGATGTGGAACCACATTAGAGGCCCTCCCTATGCACATAAGAACCCCCATACAGGGCAAGTGGTGAGTCTTGGCTTTATTTTCTCTTCTGCATTTCTGTTGTATTTCTGCAGAATAAGGCTGATACTAAGAGACAAATCAGAGTGCAAATTCACTGCTTGGCTTCTTTGTGAGTGAGTGAGGCTCACCTCTGCTGCAGTGAGCAAGGCAAATCAGCATGGCTTGTACATATGTTGCATCTCCCACGATGAAGGGATGTGATAGTCCTAAATTGCTAACCCCAAAATAAAGGTGTTTGTGTCACGTCTTACATGATAACAGTCCTATTGCTGAGCCTGGCAATTTTATCTTCAACTTGGTTGTGTTAACTATGCACTCATTGAATGACCTTCACATAGAAGCATCTTTCTTCAAGATTTTTAGTGACCTCCGATTGTGAAATTTCTTTCTTGGGAAAAACGTGTTTTAACATAATTTGAAATGCACTGTAAAAGTAGTCAGAACATTTTGAGAGCATTGTGTCTCCTCAAGTGCTTACATGTCACAGACTGGCTTTACTGATGCTTTTACTCAGGGAATTAATTGGGTGAAGCGTCCTTTTGTGGCTGGTTAGATGGGTCAGGCCCTCTTTATTCTTCCCTGGAAAGTGGAACTGCTTACCAAACCTTTTTTTTTCCTGCTTAGGTACAACATCACAAACACAGTAATGTAGATCTTCCCATAAGGGATTCAGAAATAGTGTTCTTTCACAAATTTCAATCTGCTTGTTAACCCAGTTGGTTAATAAACTATTAATGTAAACAAAACTGAGCCAAGTTACTGAGTGGAAGTTCTCATTTCAAGTGTTTTCTTGAGAACACTTCCTTTTGTTTCTTCTGTTTACATCGTTCCTCAGCTTTCTTGAGTCTGAAGAATGAAGCTCCAGCGGCATTGGTAGTGATGTTTCTTTTCTTGATATGCCATGAAAAAGATTGCAAGTGCTTGGTTCTGGAGCCGAGCGAGGCAGGGTTCACACAGAAACTGCTCCTCAGCTCAGTGACAGTGTGTGTAACCTGAGCATCTGAGTCAGGGTTTGGATCAGTGTGGGTGCAGCAGGGCCTAGTCGTGGTATCTGCCCAGCTGAACAGAGAACCTGGACCATGAAGGCAGTAGCTGCATTTGCACATAATCCGAATAGTACTTGAGGCTCATTGTCCAGGTTAATAGAAAGAAGATTTTTGATGCTGTGACAACTCCTCCCCCCCCACCAAAATCAGAGGTCCACAGCTGGAATTGCTTGTGCTCCAACTTGTGCTCAGTCTCCTGAAAGAAACATGCTCTGTAGATGTTATTCATATGTCTAAGTTGACCCCAGTCTTTTCTAAATTCAGTTACTCTGTCTCTTACAGAATTATATCCATGGAAGCAGCCAAGCCCAGTTTGTGGCAGAAACCCACATTGTCCTGCTGTTCAGTATCCTTCCTGTGAGAAGCACGTGGATGATTTTTGATCATGCTGCTGCCTTTTCTGTGGTACTTTGTCATGGCTGTGACTGGCACCCACTACTGATGCAGGAGCTTGTAGAGCCTTTCTGCATTGACAGCTGTGCTTTTCCTGTGCCTGTGATCTTTCAGTTGAATAGAGAAATGTTTACAGCTTTCTCCCCTCTTTTTGCTTTATTACCAAACTGAATACAGCCTTAAAGATGTGGATCTTTGTGGAATCAGGAGATTCCTCAGGACAGCTCCTGTTCCTCTGAGCATATCTCCAGTCTCACTAATTTCTTGCTTTGGTGTCGAGTTCATTCCTCTGTTACTGAATTTTCTTCTTTTATTTCTTTGCTTACGTTCTTTACTAACAATTTGCTAACCTTCTTTACTAACAATGCTAATGAATCAGGATTTTTTTTTAAATGTTGCAGTCAATGATAAGTATTTCTCCTTTTGGGAGGAGACTTGTGACTGAACATCTCTAGTGAAATGCAATGAGATCTTTGGGAAGTTTTGTTCCACTGGATTCACTATTTTGCTTTGCTAGGATTCATTCTTTGCAAATGTCAGATTTTTTTTGTGTTGCCTGTGCTCCCTTAATTTTACAAGCTTTAATTTTTTTTAGGGAAGAATTAGAAGAGAAATCTTTCTACTTGAAAGATAGTCTATTAGATTAAATATTGTATGTGTTTTATTTGTTCTGTTGGCTGAGTAAAATGCAGAGGCTTAATGCCTTTGGGGGTTTCTCAGTGTAGTAGGAGTTGACCGAGCTCTCTGGAAAGGAGTGCTGCTTCATTACAAGCTGAGATAATAAATGCATGTTTTTAATTTTTTCCTCAAGACCTTCCAGCTTGTATTTTAACCTTTGCATTTATCTTCTCTTAAAAGTTGAGATCATGAATACTTTTCCATTGCTTTTTTCCCCCCGTAGTTACTGGTTTGGCTGGGAAGTCTTTGATTTTTCCGGTGAGTTTTGATGTGCCAGGTACGGTGTGGGAGCTGAATTTAGGAGATTAGGAATGTATTCCTTTGAGTCTATTGAACATTGTTGGTTTATCCTTAAACAGTGTTTGTAGATGGTGGTGTTACTTTAGGAATGGTCCTTCTCCACGAAGCTGCTACTTCTGACATGGATGTGGGGAAAAGAAAGAGTAAGTGCTGATACTTTTCTCTCTAAGGGAAGGCATATTTGGTAAAGTGTTTGATATGCTCTTTAACAGAAATGCTTTTGCTCTGTGGGGTTTCCTACACTTTCCACCCATAAGCCAAAGACAATCCTTTGGATTTTCGACAGTATTTGGATAAAGTCTGGCCGTTGAAAGGTAAACTCCAAGCCCACTTGGCACATGGAGAGATTTAAAGATGCTTTGCAGCACTTTGCTTAGTAAGGGAGAAAAGAAGGGACTGTTTTCTTAAAGCAGTTGTATAAAATTGATTTACAGAAGGAATTTGAAAGAAAATGGTTGTTCATTTAGTTTTTCTCTAAGAGAGGCCTCATCTGGCCAAATCTGTAAATAGCCAGGAGGCTTTTGGAAACCCCGGTCACTGTGGTGTTTGTGGGGTCTGCTGTCAGGTTACCAGACTCTCACTGTGCCTCTCTTGCAGTCATGTGCATTGCTGGTATTGGCTTGGTGGTGTTGTTCTTCAGCTGGTTGCTGTCTGTCTTCAGATCCAAGTACCACGGCTACCCCTACAGGTAGGGCGCTGGGATCCAGCTACAGCACCGTAGCTCTGGGATCTCATTTGGTAGGAGACACACTTTTAAAAATGCTCCACTTCTTTCTCAAAGAGTAGCAATACTGGTTGATATAATCACCAGAAATAACAGAATATGGTGGATACTGTGATAATTTTTTTTTTTAAAGTCTGGCCGAAGGAAAGATTGTGGAACTCACCTTTTCATGCCTTTGCAGATAATAAAATATTTCTATTTTCATAATGATATCTCAGCCAGTTTATACTGAAAACGAGTGTCTTTTTTTCCTCCACTTTTCTCTCCTCCATATTCATACATCTTGATTATTAATCCTTGTTTGTGAGAACAAGGAGGTTTCCTGATGCTTTTAAGCTTTCTACATTTTGGATTGCTTCTGTAAAGAGTTTAATACTATTAGTTGCCTGCTTTATATACATGTATGATCAGTATAGATACCTTAAGTGTGTTTACTACCTTTTATGCATTTTGAAGGAATAAATACATGCTGAGGGACCAACTTCTAATCGTTTCACCTTCTGCTAGGAGTTTTATTTGTCAGGAAGGCTAATCTCATAGGCAGATATTGTCTCCTTTCTATGAGAAATCAGTTTTTATTTGAAAATACCTAAACAATAAAACTTATTTCATGAGGATCTTTCTCAAGACAAGGAAAGGGCTTATTGCCTGTTTAATAACTGATCAGCTTTTATTCTGCTCTGTGCAATGGTTTTCTGTACTCCTGCTAACTCTGTTGTAGGGAAGATGTGGATGTTTTTGTATTGCAGTTACTAGAAAACACACTTCTGAACAACTTCACAGCTGTTTTTGTTGTACTTGCATCAGGCCCAGTGTCTCATTCTGGTTTTCTTGGCATACAGGACAGCTAAGTACAATGTTGCACACCTTTTTTTTTCTTACAAAATTAATAAGAATGTTTGTTATTTTGTTCTTGCAGCTTCCTAATGAGTTAAAGGATTCCAGAGTCTGTAACATCCGCAAGGTGGTGGCTCTGAAGTTGGGTGGAATGGAATGAAGAGCTAAATGTGCGGTTCGTGCTACCTCTGCTTACACTGAACGAGATAGTGAAACACTGAACCAAAGACCACGTGTAGTGCCTTAAATAAAACAAGCAATTTGCTCTGAAGGACGCGGAGTATTAAGATGCAATCTCTCTTTCTTAAGCTTTACATCTTCTTTAGCAACCCTACTTCTAGTGAAATTCAAAATTTTATGCTTAAAACTACATTTCCATAGACTAACTAGAAACAGTACTTTGAAATCACTGGTGTAATCTGTTGCTTTTCCCCTCAAATATTTATCACTTTATTTCCTGTTTGTGCATAGCAGGTGATAGCAGCATCTTTGTCATGCCTTTTCATGCTTGAGGAAACACCATCATATACCTGGAAATCTCTTCCTTCAGTCTATGTGCAACCTTTGGAGCGTACTCCAGACTCCAGCGTGGAATGTGCATATCCTAGAGCTGTATCTCATTTTTGAGAAGAGTTCTTAACTGCTGTATGATGCAAGAGGTTGTTCTACAGATGAAGGGAGAATTTTCAACAGGTAGAACTGAGTTAATAATTCAGTTATTCATTAAAACTTTTTTTTGCCAAATGCTGAAACTGCAACGTTTAAGTTGTAAACTGAGTCTCAGCTGAAAAAAACCTTATACTGACCAACACACACCCAAAAATACAAACTAAAACTACAAAGGTAACTGGCTATGTGTGGCATGAATTAAAAGTTGCTAACTGGCTTTCAAGTTACTGCTCAGAGCTTTGAAAAACCAACAGATACCAGATTTCTGGTCTAAATGTAAGTTCTTACATTTTCCGCTTACTTTCTCCCAAGTTTTTACCCTTGGGGAGGACATGGGAGAGAGCAGAGATATCTATGTCCCAGGAGAAAGGTAGTTCCCCCAGGACGGATTTGTTAGCCTTACAACTGAATGCATGTGCTTTTTGCTCTCTCCTTTTGTTCTCTCACCTTACAAAGATACTTTGCCTTAAGAATTCCTGAATGGAAGACGTTGTGCCTCAGCCCAAACTGCACATGTGCTATGGGAAATCTTTGCAGCCTGATTCAGTAAGGCTTCCTTCTGTAGGCTGCGGTGGCCTTGGCGTTTACTAGAAAACACGGGACTTGTGTCTCCTTCTTCCTCTCCCCTGTCTTAAGGGGTTACAGAATTTGGATGCTTTAGATTGAATCTCAGAAAGGACAACATCATTCCAAGCGGAATGTTATTCTTATGCAGTTGTACTAAATTAACACGCATCTCAAGTGCCTTCACTAATTTAGTTGTTTGACGTTTCAACTTGTTGAGATGCATTTTTCTATGCCGTACAGAATGATAAGCCTTAGTGGAATGGGTAAATTGTGTGCCTGGCTGGATTTTGGACAAGTTTCAATAAAATTTTTTAGTCTAATCCATGCTCCTGTGTCTTTTGAACTTTAACATAGAACAAACCAAACTTTTCTTCTTCCACTGTTGCTTCAATGTGTTACTGATAGACTGTTTAGAATAAGCACCCCCAGGATGGCTGAGTGGCGTGTGTGTGAGTGGCATGGATGTGTTCGTGGGGAGAATTACAGCCCAGGATCTCAACACCAGGGAGCTGCTCGTGTCGCCAGCTAATAGCAGAAAGATTGCATGGTTGTGACTTGTCTTCAGAGCTGTCCTGCCGTGAAAATCTTGGCTTCCTGGAGTCCTAGACAGACCAGGTAACAGTGTTTCTAGGGGTGGAATCTCGTCAGCACTGTAAATTTGCCTGGAACAACTTGGCACTGCTGTACCTGTGGCTTCTTTTCCTGCCCTGCTGGTAAAATGTTCCCAATAAACCTTTATGTTGGTGGTACAGCAGTCAGTAGCAGTACACATGAAAGTGGCTTACAGTCTAGTCTCTTTCTAAGGAAGTACTGGTGTTTCTGAAACTTCCAGAATTGTTTCTAATTCTTCTGACATGGTGTATAATTTATTCTGTCCCTCTAAAACCATCTGATTGACTAAGGTTAAACAGTTGCACATCATGCAGGTGGGTGGTGAAGTCACGTTGACCTTCCACGTAAGGTGGTCAAGACACAGAGTTTTGGATTTTCCTCTTTTTCCATGCTGACATATGAGATGAAAAGAGTGTTTCCTTTTTCCAACAATTTTTCTGCTCCCTAGGCTGAAACTGAAGTGCATGGAGGAAGGAACAAGTGTGGTAGTGGAGCAGAAGATCCAAGTGCAGGACTGGTAGCAGGTTTAGAGAGGATGAATTCTGGAGAAATTGGACTTGCGTAGCAGTTGACAGGTAATGGGCAGCTCTAATTGGTGCCCAGAGTGACTCTTTGGGACATTGGCTGTTGCAGCTCACTGGTTAATGTGGCACAACCTGGACCAGCAGAACAAAGGTGAATGAAGCAATGCATTCGAGATCTGCTGTGGGAAAGCTGGGTAATACTGAGGCCGTCTCCTCAGAGGGTGAGTCATTAAACAGCTCAGAAGTGCCCTAAAAGCTCACCTTGAGAGAACACTTAAAAGGGAGGAAATGGTGTCTTCTGTAGCTGAAAATGTGCTATATGATTTTGTTAATGTGGTTGGCCTCAGAAATTGCTAATTTCTGCTTTTGAAGTGGAACTGTGGTGTATTCAAAAGATATTTTGGAATACTAGCTAGAAATAATTCAGGGAGTTCTCTGAACTAAGTGCAAGGAAAGATAGTAAATTTAATTGGATTATTCTGTGTAATAGTTTGCATTATGTACAATTTACTGTAAGTCCTATCTTCAGACTGTTCTAGTGTTCAGCACAGAATGTGCTGCTTCATGAGCCGTGGCACAGGTTGTCAGAGAAGCTGTGGCTGCCCCATCCCTGGAAGTGCCCAAGGCCAGGTTGGACAGGGCTTGGAGCGACCTGTGATAGTGGAAAGTGTCCCTGCCCGTGGTGGGGGGTGGAATGAGATGGGCTTTAAGATCCTTTCCTGGCAAACCATGCCATGATTCCATGATGGTGGTGCCTAGTGGTCGTTCCTGCATTTAAGCCTTTAACAGGCTCCTTGAGCAGGTGCTCTTCAGGGCCAGAACTACTCAGTCCTCCAGCAAGATGGAAGATGTGCTCAGCTCTGCATCGGTGTGTTCTTGGAGCTCATGCAAATAACTTTAATTAATCACCTGACTGGTGGTGTCTGTAGATGAGGGTACAGACACAATCCCTGGATTCAGATTCACAGTCAGCCATGAAGGTAAGAGCAAGTTATGCTTTTTGGCAGGCCGTGGGAGGCCCACTCGTGTCTTGATGAGATGATGACTAGCTAGAAGCTTCAGGAGAAAAATGAAGGTGCTTCTATACATGGTCACAGCTATTCAATGATTTTACAGCAAGGCTTGTTCTGAGCCTCATTAAAAATGTGTCAAAGTAAGCATAGCAGGGATTTTTTGATTCCTGGTCTATATTCTTGACAAATCAAAGTAGGAGTTTTAGAAGTACAGAAGAAAGTCAACTGCTAAACTTTCTAAGCATTTGGAACATCCAAAGAAAATCAGGTGCCTGAATGGCTTGTGCTTGTTTGGATGTGCTGCCCCGGACATCAGATTATGCCAAATCTCATGGCATTTTGTAGCTAAACTTTGTTGGGAGAAAAGAATGTTCTGTAGCGTTCCTTCAAGGTTTACTGGCAGTGGCTTGTGGTAGTCTGGTTTTAAAAATATCCACTCGATAACAGAAAACCACTTAGGCTTAAATCAGGTTTTTTAAGAAGTAAAAAATTTACAAGAAATAATTCTCACAGAGGATTTGGAAAAGTATTGGCACGTGGTTTCTCTGTTGGGCCTTGATGTTTGCTGCTTTCTCGTGCTGAAAGGTTCAATTCTCAACTACAAACCACTGCTCAACTAATTCCATGCCATCACTTTGCACTTTACCAGGGGGGATAGAGTAACAGCAAAACAAAGAGCAAACCCAGGCCCCTCAGTGAGCATCGTCTGGTTTCACTTTTGTCATGCTTTTTGTCTGATGAATAGAGAAGGAGTTTCATTGCACATAACCTGTTCCATTTAACAGCTCAGATCTTGTCCATTTCTACAAAATTAATTTAGGCATAGCGTTTTACTGGTCTGGATTAATTGTGCTGCTTTTATCACAGATAATGTGAAAAGAATATATACGTAGTTTGTATTTCTAGGTCAGAAGCACATCAAGTTATTAACATATTCTCTTGTCAGTTTATAGCTATACGTGTCTTTCAGCCATTTTCCTTAAAAGTAGGCTAATATGTACTTAAGAAAACTAATTACTATCATTATGAGAAGCAATAATCGGTGTGATGAGATTTTACAGTGGCCCTTGGTTTGTCCTGCACACTGAGCTGTGAATGCTGGCTCTCCGAGGTGTGCTGGAGCAGGCAGCAGCGTGGCAGTGCTGGGCAAACTTAGCTGGGTGGAGGTCTGGTGGAGGGGCAAAACGTTCCCCTCCAGACACACTTGGGATCTGTCACACAGACTTCAGTGTACCTCTACAGTCTGGTTTTTGACAACCTCGTGATAATGGCAGGGTTTGTCTTGTGGAGTAATTGCTGGGAGATGGAAACATTTCCACTCGTACCTTAAACCTTTTCTCATGTTAGGTTCCCTTTTTCATGTGTGACTTCAGATATAAGATATGAATTGGAGACAGTTAAAATTGAGTTTTAAACTGCTTTCAAATACATTCTTCCATCTCCCAAGGAAACAGTAGAAGAATAAAATATCACAGAGTAATAGTAATGAAGCTGTGTTGTTATGCTAAATCAGTCAGATATTTGTCAGCATTAGGGACTAAATCCCTTGAGGGGGAAAATGAATGTTTTGTGTTCTTATTTTAATCACACAGTTGGAATCCTAATGCAGAGCTAAGACCAGGTAATGCTTCCGGTTTCCTTCATCTGACTGGTGGCAAAAACATTGAACGGCTTTGTGCAATTTTTGATGGAATTTGTAACAGTCAGTTAACAGGGATTCAGTTTTTTCCTTCTGAAACTGAGTGAGACTGCAGGCAACATTTGGTCTTCTCGAAGCGTAGCATTGGCCACAAGATAAGTTTGGTAACAAAGCAGCAGTTAAACCTCTGGTATTGCTAAATTCAGCAATTACAGGATGCAGCTCTTGGGTAAAACGTTACATTTCTAAAGCAAATTGTGTTTAGACCCACTTGTAGAATCTCCCTGGGATGTGTGAGCTTATATGTGCTGAGGTGTGAAAGTGCTATTGATTTTGATATTGTTGCCTCTGCAAAAGGGTGTTTAAGGATTATTTGCTTGGAAGTTTTCTCATGTTTCATACATTGCTTTATGAACACAGGCAAGTTGGTACATTTTATTTTTTCTTTAGTTTCTGCAGAAAAATATATTAACTTTCAAAACTGGTTTCTTTATAATAAGTGAAAAATACTTGTCACCTCTTTCAGATTCTGTGTGATACTGGACGTGGTTGGTTCTGTTTTGGTCATGTGGGGAGATGGAAGTTCACACAAAACCTCAGCCAGTGGGCTCTGGTCACCTTCTCACGAAAGCCTGTGACTGCTTTCTCTTGGAATAGGGCTGTATTCCAATCCTCCTCCTTTCACATGGAACATCTGACAGGAGTGTAGACACTGCTGATACCAGCAGGGACGATGGTCTTGCCTTATTCAGGTGAAGCTGCCAAGGATGTGTTTCCTTATCTGTTTAAAGAAAACCATAGCCAAGCTGGGCTGAGGCTGCAGCGGGAGGGGAGATTTGGGGCTGCTCAGTTTGGACCTCGGCCGTTCTCAGTGTCGGTCATGTCACATCTGTCTGGCCGTCTCTACTTGGGGAACTCTCCTCCCAGGCTTCTGGGGTCATGTCCTGGTGAGCTGTGAGTGTGATAGTTGATTGATTCCCCACAGGGGAGAAGGTCATTCTGGTGATCCCTGTGGAGGAGGAGGGTCATTTTGGTGATCTCTGCAGGAACCAAGGGTTGTTCTGGTGATCCCCGCGGAGGAGGAGGGTCATTCAGGTGATCCCTGAAGAGGCTGAAGGTTACTGGAGTTGGGGCTCTAACCCTGAGTAACTGTGTTACTCTTGGTGAGGATGCTGTATTTAATCACTGTGATCCACTTGCTGCAGTCGAGTTGCTGTTGCAGAGTGGCCCCTGTGCTGGGGTGGCTCCTGGTGACACCAGCTCTGTCCCTGTGTCCATCCTGTCCAGGGCCAGGCTGGGCAGTGCCAGCAACTCTGTCCCTGTGTCCATCCTGTCCAAGGCCAGGCTGGGCAGTGCCAGCAGCTCTGTCCCCGTGTCCATCCTGTCCCATCCCGGCCCGGGCCGTGCCAGCAGCTCTGTCCCCGTGTCCATCCTGTCCCATCCCGGCCCGGGCCGTGCCAGCAGCTCTGTCCCCGTGTCCATCCTGTCCCATCCCGGCCCGGGCCGTGCCAGCAGCTCTGTCCCCGTGTCCATCCTGTCCAGGGCCGGGCCGGGCCCCCTGCTGGGCAGAGGGGGCAATGCACTTTGGTGCGAAATGACGTCACGGCCCCCGGTGCGTGACGCCAGCGTGACGTCAGCCCAGTCCCAGCCAATCAGCGCGGGAAAGGTTAGGACGGTGACGTGAACTACCCTAGCAACAGTCGGCGCGGCGCCACCCAATCAGAAAATAGCAGTGGGCGGCCGTGAGCCAATGGGCGCTGTCGGCGGAGGCCGGCGGCGGAGGCCGGCCCGCGGGGCTCGCTCAGATAAGATGGCGGCGGCGCTGGCGATGGCGGCGGCCGCGGCTTTGTCTGCGCCCAGCGGCTGAGCGCGGCCC
>VXAY01004570.1:562275-626873 GCA_013399855.1 Oxyruncus cristatus
GGGCGCGGACATCGCCCCGGGCTGTCCCGGCGGGCGGGCACCGGGAGCGGGGCGACGGGCAGACCCCCGGCGGGGGCGGGGCTGAGGGAGGCGCCATGTTAAACTGTTCACAGATAGTTGTCTTTGTGTGCTTTCGGTTTCCCCGCGTCTCAGCGGCTCTGACCCCGCAGCCCATCACCCACGGGCGCTCCACGTGCCCCAGGCACTGTATAAACCTCGAGGTGTTGGCACTTGACCCTCACAAGTGTTGCACATATCTTCAAAATCAAAGCATTATGAGGGGGAGGCATCACTCTCTCTTTAGTACTGAGCCTTGGGGGAAGTTTTTTCTGTGGTCAGATTTGTGTATCTTCACCTCCCGCCTTTACACTTATTTCGAGTAGTTCATAACTACTGTGTCATTATAGCCAAAAGTTATAAGGGACGGTGGTTTTTCTCCTCTTGCGTATTGCTTGATTTTAAAGCCCTGATGCTTCTGAGGAACAATCTACAAATAACAGATTCTCGAAGATGATCATCGTTGTTGATGTTGATCACATGCTGATGTAGGTCATGAGTATTACAAATGCACATTATTTGGTGCATGACTTCCCAGCAGTTTCTTCTGCATGTGTTACTTTGTAAGACAGGGATTGTCCATCTTTCGTTTTTTCTCCTCACTCCCACTTTCTCCGCTCTGTGTTCTTAAAGTACTTTGAGAGCTTAAACAACTTTTTTGTTGGATTAATTGTTTCATGTGTAAACTGAAATAGTAATTAAGGGGCTTTCTCTTTTTTTCTTCTACAGTCCTTGAAAATGAAGGGTAGAGTTTGATTATTGTATAACAAAAAGATCGGGATTATTAATATTTATGACCTGGTATACAGCCATCATTATATATTCTGAAAAATGCTCTTCCATTTGGTCCACTTTGCTTTTTATTTTATTGTGATGGTTGTATTGTGTTCCCTGTTCTCCGATGATCTGCTTTGTCTTCTTTTGAACTACTTGTTCATGGTCTACAGGATGAGGGGTTTGTACTTAACCCATTCCATATTCTCATGTTGTCATTACTGCAGCAATTACTCTTTCTACCGAGGGGCTGCTTTAGTTGGTGCTTCAGAGGAAGAGGATGCAGAAGTTATACGTTTTCCATGCTGTTTTTAGATTACGTGTAGACAGGATTGGATTATTTCAGATTATTTGTAATCTGGAAGATCAGAAAGCATGTACAGAACACATCTGAAATTGTGCGTAGTCCTTGGGTGGGAATTTGTCCACAGAATAAGCAGCCTTGTGACAAACTGCTTTTAAGGTGGACAAGATAATTTTTTTTGTTCCCCAGACTTTCCTTCTATTCATGACCTCAGTTCTCATTCAATCTAAATGTTACAATTCTCATCCCTCATAGAGCTCATCCTGAGCAGTTTGTCTGTATTTTACCAGAACAGATCTGTACCAGAAGCTGGGCATGGATTGTATAGGGTCCCAGGATTTCAGGGTTATGATGAACACGTTGCACGGGCTTTTCCTTGTTTCTGTCCGTTCAAGTTCTACTTAAATTTGGAGAGAATGAGGTGAAAAAACAAATCAGGTGCTGTCTTTCTCTTGTTCCCATTTCCCGCAAGTCCTTTGGCTGTCAGCTGCCTGCATTTCTGTCACCCCTCATGTTCACTGCATCCCCTGCTCTCTGCAGCTCTGCTCGAGTCAGAGGTGTGCAAAAATGAAGTACCAGGGGATTGTTGTTACCATTCTTTGGAAGGAGTGCAGAAAATTAGATTTGGGTGGAGAAATCTGTTCCCAGCGCTTGTGGAAGATAGACTTACAGTGTTTAAAGAAGAATAATCAATCAGTATTGGTCTGCTGTTGATGAAGTTTTGAACTTTTATTATAAGGAATACTTTTATATAATATTAAGATCTTAGGAGTCTCCCATGTCCACAGTGAGAGATTTAGAATGATGAAAACTGGAGGAACTTACTAAGAAACTTTAAAAAATAATGCAGCCCCTGTAAATGTTTATAAAGATTTCTCTACAACTTCTGTCCCAAAAACTTGGGGGTTTTGTCCTTTTTTTTTTTTTTTAAAGCGGTGGAAGCTTTGTCATAGTGACTTACTCCATTCCTGCAAGTTCATACATTGCACAAAATAAGCATGGCAATAGAAAAAGAAGACAACTTTGGAATCGTACTCACTTGAACCTTCTGGTAGTCAGTGTAGTGACTGCAGATTTTTTAAGTTGGCAAAATAAACTTGGCCCTTATTTTTTTTTTTTGTTCAGACTTTTCAACTCACAGTGTGACATTGCTCGTTTGGTCTCAAGGTTTTTGTTAAATTGTCTGCGTTNTCTTATTTTTTTTTTTGTTCAGACTTTTCAACTCACAGTGTGACATTGCTCGTTTGGTCTCAAGGTTTTTGTTAAATTGTCTGCGTTTTTCAGTCGGTTGAATGTTCTGAGTGATATTACAGGGTCGTTTGAAGCATGTTGTGTGATGCCACAATAATGTAATTGGAAGTAAGTCAATACCAATCTTCTGTATTCCCTGAAGGGACAGTGCAAGTTCCCGTCTCACGCTGTCCTGGAATGGGATATAGGTGGATTCTTTGACTCTTCCCCCAAGAAGAGCAAATCTGTGTCATCTTCTGTGCCAGATGTGCCTCAGAACGAGTGTTTGCACCACTTAAGTTCTCTGAGAGGATCTTACTGCTGTGACTTTCTTATTCCTGGTTTTGTACAATGCTGTTTATTAGGGCTCTGTAAGCTTTGTGTCAGGATTTCTGTAGGGCTTAACTGAAGGTATTCATTTTCTATGAAATAATTCAGTGTGACAGAGGGGTGTGTAATAAAAATTCTGCAGTAAGGTGACCTTAACGTTGTGGAAGCTTGAAATTCCCAGTTCTCTTACAGATGAACTTTTGCACCCTCTGCTTGAAGGGTGGAAAAGGGAGTGCTTTTTACACGCCTATACCTCACCAAAAGAAGAAGTCAAAACAATGCTAAAATGTGCTGTGTTCACCATAAAACAAATGTCTGTGGTCTGTGATGAAATATGTTTAAAATTGGATCACTAGAGGTGTCTATTATAAAGGAAGAGCCTAAGCATAGTGCTGAACCTCGTGGAATCACTTTTGGTATCACTGGAGTTCAGCTTGTGCCTGCAGGTGATTTGGAAACATGAGTTAGTTCAGGGACAGGTCAGTGACAGGTTGTTCCAGTGGTGTGGCAAGAGGAGAAAGAAGAGATTGTAGAAATTCAGTGGCAAATATAATGGAAGGGTTTATATTGACTTTAAAAGAGATAAAATGCCCTGATTTACTAAAGGAGAAGAAAAAAGCTTTCATAGTTTGTGATAAAATCTAGTTATCATTCAAGATGGACGATGGATTGATTCGTGGGGTTTTTCTCTAGAAAAGGAGTGAAACCTTGAAAAAAAATCAAGAACTTGATTACACAGGTTGCTGACCACTGTCAGCTTTAGTGCTATTCAAGCAGTTTATTTGCAAATCCGAAAGCTGCACAGTTGTAGAAATTTCTATCTGAGTAGGTCCAGCTGAAGGTTTTTTAATAGGTTTAGCCTAGAGGCTTTGTTGGGCAAGTACATCTATCATGTAAAGCAAAACTGGAAAATAGGCAATGAATTCAGGACTGACAGTGGGGCAAACCGAGATGGCTTTTGTCTTGTAAAATAAAAAACTTAAGCTTCAGATAAGCTACAACCCGTAAAGCCTGTGGCAAGAGTGGTTGGGAGTATCTGGGAGAGCTGAAGGGACAGGCTTTAATTCTCAGGGAGGGTTTGTACTTGAAGGATGTCTCATTGAGAACCTGTGATCAACTCCGGGAGCAGAAGGCAAATGAAGCAAAAGGCAGTTTTAGGGTTGAGGGACCTGATGCTGTTGCACATGGAGCCCTTAATTCCCTTTACACAGAGTGTTTAAGCATTTTAAATACAGCTGTCTAGTTTGTATGTTATATGTGCTAGTTTGAGCTTCCTTTCATGGATTAATATGGTCAGTTGTGCAGTTCGTCATGATTTTATAAGGGTGAAAATGCTGTTTAGATTTTCGAGTGGTGACTTCAGTCTTTGTCAGCTTGCAGATTATTTCACTGTTGAAGTTACACTTCTGTGTGGCATCAAAGCCAACCTAACAGTGAGATTGTTTGTCTTCATTTTGTGTTTGTGACGATGTTGCTTGTTTGGGTTTAAGGTCCCATTAAAGAAACAGGTTAAAAGTGAAAGTTTGTTTTCACTTCTTAGTGAAGCACAATAACTCATACCATATCAACAAAAAGAAATTCTGTAATCTTCCTTGAGTGGGATAAAGGGTCTCTTAGTGACTTAGAACCGCTGCTTTCTCATTCCCCTTGTGTGTCTGGAGGAAGATAATTCTGTTTACTTGTCTGAACCCATTGTGCCTGTACTTAAGCTCCAAAGTTACTTCATCGACATCACTGAGTGTCTTCAACTGTGCCAGGTATCACTTGATTAAGCCCCTGTGGATTTAAGGTCAGTTCTAAACAAAGTGAAAGAGTGAGTGCATGTTAACAAAGTCTTTAGTACAGAATCTCTGATGAAGTGCTGGATGCCTCCATCTCTTTCCAGTCAGGGGTTTGGTACTCAGGTATTTCCTGATGTACCTGATTTAGTAAATTCAATATGGTACAATTCCTTCTAAACACAAGACAACTGTTTTACTGTGATAATAATCAAACACTGGAGCAGGTCACTCAGAGAGATTGTGGAGCCTCTATCTGTGGAGGTGCTCAGACACTGCCTGGACACTTTTCTGGATGACTTCCTCTATCTGTCTGCTTGTGCTGGGGCATTGGACTGAGATCTCCAGAGGTCCCTTCCAGCCTGAAGGATTCTGTGATTCTCGGTGTCTCTTACTTGACCATCTCTAACTTTGCTGCTGCTGAAGGTGCAGTCCCTTCCTGCCCAGCCGGGGCTGACACCACCTGTGCTTGCAGGAATATTCATACTGGTGAGCAGGGAGCTGCATTAGGGAAATTCCGAGATTCAGGATCAGCTTCTGTGCATAAGTCATAGCAAATACTTGTATGGAGTGCAGGAGAGGGGAGAGAACTGAGGGTATGGGGGGCATCGGGTGTGTGCAAGGCATGAGGGTTTGTGTCCTTGGCGGTAGAGCTGGTTGATGCCAACACAGATAGCGTGAATCCTGATTGTAAAACCTCACTTGTTTTGGCATAACTTGGTCCCAAATTTGAATATGATCTAGGCTTTCCAGTGTCATGTTGTTTTGCCCTCGGAAAACCATTATCAAGTTAAAAACCAACCACTGGGATCAAGTGCTCCGTTTCCCCACCTTTATAAACCATTTTTACTTTTTCAACTTTTTATTGGGATAAGAAACAATTTCTGTTGTAGATTTTATCCTCTGTCACTCTTTCCAATAGCTTCAAGCTATTTCATTCATGTGTGTTCAGCCACAACATTGACATGTTTTGTATGAAACAACTGTACTACATAGGCTCTGCTCTCATAGCTGAAATCTTTGAGTGGGGGTAAGTCTAATCCCTTTCCTTCTCATCAGGAAAACATTTATGAAGATTTTCAGGTGTCACAATACTGGGCTGATTATATGAAGGCACAGGTACTATGTCTTCCCAGCATCTTAATTAAAATAGTCAGACTTTTGCTGTGGGTTATTAGACTTCTGCTGTTCGCACAGGGATACAGACTGAAGCAGAGGATGGCAGTCTACAGACCAGCAGTTGAAAAGCGCATCTGGTTTTATTTTTCTTCAGTTATTTTTCCTAAGGATTGTTTAATTTTGTCTGCTTAATAGTTATTCTGCAGTATTTCGTTTCAGCTTCAAAAGTGAAAAATTACTGGGTTAAACTTGAAGTAACTGTAAACATGAATTAAAAAAACTTGTGCCCTTGAACTATTTTGAAAGTTTAAACAGTCTAAAGTTTTAGACAAATATTGAACGTAAGGAAGGCAGGTACTTAAGAAAAGCCTATTTTCAGCATTGGGATCAAAGCTGGAAAGCACTGCTGTCTCACTGACTCCCAGGAGCCGCTTGAAGTTCAGATGAGGGGCATTGTTTAGACTAAAAGTTGGTAGGATCCTGTGGAAGAATGACAAATTTGTTTGTTTACAGAAGAAGTGGATTTCCAACTATTCTTCCAGATGTCTGACAGTAACTGACATTCTCCTCTACATTTTTGAAGAAAGTAGGTAGAAGCTGATTGCAAAACAAGGTTTTTAGTGCAGTTTCACAGTATAATCCAATGGGATCGGGTTTGCTGCTAAAATGGCCAATCCTGTTCTTTCCTGGCTATGAATTTTCGTCACCTCAGCTGCCTGAGTGACTGTGTGAACGTGTGGCAAGTTGGATCCAAATGAAAATGTTCCTTAAAATTTTATTTGTCCAAAGTAATGTGACTCGCTTTGGGGAGGCAGGATCAACAGGTAACAGAGGTGATGTGCTGGGCTGACACTGGGTGCCCACCTAATCCACTCCAGCACTGCCCCTCCTCTGCTGAGCAGGGGAGAGGAAAAGCTCTTTTTGAAATAAGGATAGGGAGACCACTCAGCACCACTCAGCAATTACCATCACGGGCAGAACAGACCCCACATGGGGAAATCAGCTGAATTTATGACCAATCGAATCAGGGTAGGGTAATGAGAAATAAACCCCTAATGTTAAAACACCTTCTCCCAACCCCTCCCTTCCTCACAGGTTCAACTTCACTCCAGATTCTCTGCCTCTTCTCCCTGAGCAGTGCAGGGGGACGGGCATGGAGGCTGTGGTCCGTTCATCACACCTTGTCTCTGTCACTCCTTCCTCCTCACACTCCTCCCCTGCTCCAGCGTGGGGCCCATCCCACGGGAGACAGTCCTGCATGAACCTTTCCTGTGTGGGTTCTTCCCATGGGCTGCAGTTCTTCCTGGACTGCTCCAGTGTGGGGCCTTTCCCGTGGGGTTCAGGAACAGCCTGCTCCAGCACGAGCTTTCTGCAGGGTCCCAGCCTCCTTGGGGCCTCCCCCCGCTCTGCTGCGGGGTCCTCCCTGGGCTGCAGGGGGGTCTCTGCTGCTCCATGGACCCCCAGGGGCTGTAGGGGCACAGCTGCCTTGCCATGGGCTGCAGGGCCACCTCTGCTCCAGTGCCTGGAGCTCCTCCTCCCCTCCTTCCCTGGCTTGGGTGTCTGCAGGGCCGCTGCTCTCACATACTTTCACTCCTCTCTCCCAGCTGCTGTTGAGCTGCAGGGTTTTTTTCACCTTCCTAAATACATTATCCCAGAGGCACTACCAGCGTTGCTGGTGAGCTCAGCCTTGGCCAGCACTGGGTCCATCATGGAGCTGTCTGGCATTGGCTCTGTTGGACATGGGGGAAGCTTCTGGCACCTTCTCACAGAAGTTTGTCACCCTGTAGTCCCCCACCACCAAAACGCTGCCACACAAACCCAGTATAGGTAAGAACATACAAGGGGGCAGCGGTCACAGCCAGATTGAATGAATTATGTTGTGTCTAGGTTAGGAAGCCACCTGTCTAGTTCTTTATTTATTCTAAATATTTGTGGACTCACTTAGCCTTAGAGGGGATTTGCCTACTATGGACCTTTTTGTTATCTTGTTGAAGGCCAGGCGTTTATTGTTCGATTTTACAGCGCTTGCTCTGAATGTGGGTAAGAAATGGTATTCTTACAGGATAGTTTCCCAAGGTCACAAATCAGGTTCATGGCCAAGCCAATAATAGCAGGGCACCTTCCCTTTCATTCCTGTTTTAATTAGGCTGAACAGTGTTGAAATAGCTCTAGACTGATGGTGAAGCCGTTTGCTTAGTGCACACAAGTCTGAAAACAGTAGTGGGAGCTGTTCCATGTTGAGGAGCCCGCTTGCCTCACTGGTGCTTTTGAGATGCTTCTACATTTTTAGGGTTCTCTGTTTCTTTAAAAAAATACGCATTTATAGGTTGTGATCAATTTAGCAGTGAATGGGTCTGTATTGAAAAGGATAAGGATTTTGCAGTAGAAGCTTTAAAAAAGATAGATTATTATTCTCAAGTATAAATACATGACATAAAAATCTTTTTTGTACAAAACCAAGTACAGCATTGCCCTAAATTAACATTTTTCTCGGGTGAAGTATAGTAAGTGTAACACCTTTTCTTAGGTTTGATGTGGTATTCCTTAATACAGGTTTATGATACAAAACGATGATTAATCAAGAGGAAAAGCAAGTTAAGAAGACTTTTTGGTATTAGTTTATATATTTGCTTTTTTGGTTGTTTGTCAGCAAGAACATTTTGCTCTGATAGTGATAATTTTAGTCTAGTTAGGGTAAGAGTTAATGAGTGATAGTAGATAATGTTCCAAGTGTTAGCCACAAAGACATGTGCCTACTATACTGAATTTGTTTTGTATTGAGAACAATAATACTAAACTCATCTGTAGTTCCCATTTTCTTTCTGAAATGCTGGTACCAAACCAAGTTATTTCTAAACTAAATGAACAGAATTCCACACGTGGCTCTTTTTTTTTGGTTTTTACTACCAAAAATGTACTTTCTTGTGGCCTTTCTAAATGTGCTTTATTTCTTCAGACCATCTGGAGCAGATATAAAATCTCTTTATATGCTTTTACTATCAAATAATTCTGAACAACCCTAGTTGTTTTTTTTTTTTTAACTTAATGTGAGTAAATAGTCATTAAATCTCCTTTCTAGAGGAGAGCGTACAAGCTGTTAAAACTGCAGTGTATCATTATCATCTTCCATAATGTTTTCCAAGTATGCCCTCCGTCCATGAGAAAAAGGGAAGCCCAGATTTAGGGACTGGCAGTTGTCTAGCAGCATGAGTCCAGTAATTAGAGGGAGAGACTTCTGGACAGATTGAGAGGAAAATTTTAAGATACACTTGAGAGTTAAACAGCTTTGTTACACTCTTTCGAAGTCACTTGAGTGATTGATGACATCTATGTAGTCTTGAAAGAAAAGTGCCCTTCGCTCATGCAGAAGATCTTTATATTACTAGGTGCTGTTTTGTTTTATTTTGAGTACTTAAGAAGATTTAAAGAAATTGAGTGTTATTTTTTTAAACGGATGTTTTATGCTGTTTTATGTGTGGTTCTTTTTATTGGTTAAAATAGTCATTTGCATTGGTGTGATGATACCCTTTCACTCATTGTTCTTCCTGCACGTCCTTCTTATAAAATGGGATTTTTTTAGCAATAACAATTAAATTGAAAGTCAGAAGTTAATAAATTGATGTGTTCAGAGAAACAGTAGAGATGGTAAAGGTGAGTGGATTGAGCTCCTGATAAATACAAGTTCCTGTGACCTGTAAAACAGGGATAGAAAATGTTATTTCTTCTTGCTATTAGAAGACTATTTTGAAATTAATGGGCTCCCTTCTGCAGGGGGCAGGGTAGGTCAGCAGTTGGAAAAGCCTGTGTGGAGCAGCTGATAAGGCAGGATGAGTCAGACATACCGGCTGGCAGATTCCAGAGCACTGATAGTGGGCAAACAGCTGAGTGGGAACTTCTCTACAGGGGTCCCAAAGCCCTTGGCCTCAGCCACCAACCTGCAGCTGGAAAAGTCTTGTCTCAGGGACTTGCAGAAGCTTTGGGAGGAGGAGAGCTCCAATAAAGTAGGCACAGTGCGAGGGAATAACCTGTGGGTTACGACACGGTGCAGCTCTGGAAGTAAAGCTTGGGCTCGGGGTGTTCCACTGCCATGGGCATGGACACACCGGACTGACAGCTCCTGGGCTCTGGCAGCGCCGAGTGAAGGTTCCCATCGTTTTCTATAAAGGAGTTTCCAGTTCTCATACAAACAGATCCAGGAATGATCTGGTCCTGCGTGGCTGTTTTTTGACAAAAAGAACACGTGACGCAGCAGGTTTATGTAGATGGTTGGTTTTTAGGAAAAGTTTGACATGAGCGTGCTCGTCTGCCACACTCAACATACCTGTTTTTTTCAAAGCTTGTAGGTGAAACTGCTGTCACTTCCAGGGTTTTATATCCCCAAAGGTTACATTTTTGGTAATAAAATCAGGATTTTATTGTTTTTACCTGTCTGGTCTCTGACAAAGTAGAATCCTAAATTAATTTTTTGCTGTCTTCATGGCATAGCAGCATTACCACTCAGATTTTCTTGAATTTTGTCAGTAATTGTAAACAGTAAAAATGACTTAAAATAGACTTGTTATTATTAACAAAGTCCTTAGTGCTTTTTTGTCAATCAGGGTGCACCTACCGCTTTGCTCAGGTTTTAAAAAAATTGTATGTGTTTTATTTACTTTGCTATACTTTTGCAGAAACAAATATTTAAATCTCTTGTAGGTGCGTATTAATTGAGATTAAACATAATTTCTTTCAAGCTTGGTAAATCACAGTGAGATATGTAAGTAATTTGAAGTATTACTTGTATTTTAACAGTGAAAGCAAGTTGAACACACTGGTACAGAAACTACATGACTTCCTGGCTCACTCGTCAGAAGAATCTGAGGACGCAAACTCTCCTCCAGCATTATCTAAAAACAAAAGCATAGGTAAAACCACATCTTAAGGGGTTTTTTTTACTTTCAGTGTACATGTGATTCTAAAGTTAACTAACTTGCTGTTGTTATTTCAATTTGTCACACTTCACTGGGGCAATTATACAAAGTCCTAATGTGATTCAAGTGGTGATATCTTAGTAAATACACAATAGACCTTTGATGCAATATTTATTTCAGTTCTGAATCTTTCTAAATGTGAAAAAAATCTAACCTTCTGGTAATTTACCTACTATGAAACACGAGATGGCAAACATACTTGTGTTTGCGGTGCTAGGAATTCCTTATTCAGTGTTCTGGAATTTATAATTATAGTGTCTTGGTTCTTCTGCTGAAGTAAAGTGTTTGCAATCCTTCTAGTTGTGGAAGAACTTCTGGAGATTACATGTAGAAATGTTTTTCAAATAGCTGTGAAAGCATAATCTGGAAACATTTGAAAAGGAAATAATATTTCTGAAAAACCTTGACACTAAGTCAGAATGGGTTGTTAGAATTTTTATGTACAAGTTAGAAATAGGTAATGAATTTTAAACACTGTTTTGGTTGCAGTGATTCAAAGCGAAATCATTTCATATCCATACTGACTAAAATCTGTTTACGAATTTAACTGGTTAAACTGTTTCTTAGTTTAACTTGGACTAGATACAGGTGCAAAACCTTTCAGTCTGCTGCTTAATGAGCTAAAAGTTGTGCTGAAGTGGTAGAGTCCAGGAGAATGAGAGTGTGCTTTTGCTGTGTTATGAAGTTTATTTTCAAACTCCTGTTGTCCTAAGTAATATCTTCCATGGGTTTTCTGGCATGCTGGTTTTATCTTTTAATGATTTGTTTTGAGAGAGTCTGCTGCCTGTGGCGCTCACTAGCATCAAACTGAACTGCTAATGTAGGAAAAAGAAATTACTCCTGTGATACCTTAGCAGAATAGTTAAATAAACCGTGGTGTAGACGCATCTCAAAGTAAAATTTTGCTGAGGAGCACACTGGGAAAAAGAAATCTCTTCCTTTATCCTGTGTAGTTAAAAGGTAGAATTTGGTTCCTTGCTGTAAAATACACATTGTCTTTGAAATGGATACACTTGCAAATTCATAGCAGGCATGTTTCAGTGCTGGTTTTGAGATCTAAAAGAACATATTGACGTAGAAAAGTCAAGATTAAACACTTAAATATTAGGAAATGTCAGAATTAGCTGTGCAAATTTCCTTCCCCTCCCAATATTCCATGGATAATGACAGTGTCTTTAGCAACTGCGCTTGCTTTTTCTGTAATGCACAGGATGCTTGTTACAAGCTCAAGCTATGGATGTGATTAGGGCCAAATCAGGTTTATACAGTAGTGGATCTTGGGTTGTGCCAGCGTTTGGGAGATATGTGAATTATTGGGTAGAGTGTTGTGAGGAGGGAGGCGGTGGTGAAGGTTAAGTGTGGCTTAGGAGGGTTGGAACGTGGCCCTGCCACACACAGAGGTCAGTTAAAATAGGAAGCAGTACTTGATTTTCCAGCCTTTCTGATGTTTGCTTCTCCCCTCTGCGCTGAACTTGGATGTCCCCTCCTGTGCCCTGCACGGTGCCAGCAGGGGAGTCCCTGGGCTGCTCTGGTCTGAGTCCAGCCCCTGCCCTGGAGAGCCTGCAGTGCTGGAGCCCTGGAGAGGAGGAGCAGGAGCAGTGGGTCAGCACTGGGAGCTCTGAGGGGATGGTACAGCCACTCAGTGGTTCTGTGGGAGTGGTAGGGAGCACATCCAGCTGCTTTTGGAATAACATGTGTGTACCGGGTCCAGGTGAAGAGTCTGCAGGGATTGGAGCTGCCAGAGCAAAGAAAGCTCTGCCAAGATATACAAAATGGTATTTTCTATGGATTTATCACTTGGCCAAATCGGTCAAGAGTAGAAGATGGGCAGCATGTAATCTCCAGAAGAAAAGTCACCCTCCTTCCAAATCTCAGGTTTTTTCCTCAGAATACAGAAATACCTGTAATATTCTAGAGAAGAAATTTTGGGTATTTAAAAGGGCCAAAAACGTTTGCTTCCATTTTTTTAATCCCTCCTTCACATGCAGAAATGACTGGAAAATTTTTGCTGCAATTTACTGAAACAATTCAGCCCAGGTCAAATACCCAGCATTGAATTTTCTAATCAAAGTGATTTCGAGTGTAGAAGAAAATAGTTCAGTTTAAGTTTAAGGATAAATAAGCTGCAGTGCTGCTAGTCTTACGCTAAAATCACAAATAATCCTGATATTTACAGGATAATCCAGGATTGTAATTATACTTCCTTCTCTGTAGTGCATCTGTTAAAATCTGGCTGTTCTTAAGCCTTTGGAGCATCTTCTTCCAAGTATCATTGGATCACTGAACTTGAAACGTTCCCTTCCATTATCAGCACTGGTGAATGGGAACAGGTGCTAATATGTTGCAGGTCTTTAGGGTTTATATTCCACAGTTCCCGAGACAGAGAAATGGGAATTCACAGTCATATCCTGTATCAAATGGGTTTTTTGTCTGTGGTTTCGTGATCCCAGATTTAATACTTTATTTCTAATGTCAAGATGTGTAAGAGAAAAGACTTGAAGTAACTGCTTAGTGATTAACTAGAATGTACTAATGTATTATTTCTGCATGCAGCTGCACTTCCATTGCTTCAGCATTTCTGCACCAACAGGAAGGCTGTTCCTCGGCCTATCTGGGACTGAACCAAAAGGGATTTCTGTAAAATTTTTGCCATATAGTGCATTGTGTTTCATTGTGCAACAGTTTGTCTCTGAAAGTCACACAGTCATCAGTATTCAGGCTGGTGAAACATAAACAATGTGATGTGCAATGTGAAGAACTTCTAATGTTTCTTGCAGTTCAGTGGATTCCTTTAATTTCTCTCCATAGGTAAAAGCAGAGAACCTAAAGGAAGTCCAGCTTCAATGGAGAACAACAGAGATGAGGTAGGAATAAAAGCACTTCCGAATTCTAGTTGCATGTCTAGTGCAGAATAGCTGAGTTCACTATGTTGCTTTTACAGTAAATACTTAAATAATCCTGTCAGAACCACCCAGTAAATGTCATCATGTCTGTTGAATAGCTGTAAAATATATAAAAATAAATGTAAAATTAAATTTTATTATTTTGAATTAAACTCACTTTGATTTAGGCATGTGCAAGCAATTGTTTCAGTTCTCCTCCCCTTTTATTTCTAAATTACTGAAATACAGGAATTTACTTGGCCAACTTCATTGTCTTTCTGGTGCACAATAATTCCTGAGATCAATGTCTCTAACAGAGAGTTAGGCTTTGCTTACCTGAGGTGTGCAATTGCATTTTTGTTAAGAAATAAGTGCTGTTAATTGATTCATATTCAGTATATTGCAAAGTGAGGTTTTCTTTATAAAGAAATTTGGTTAATATTCTTTTATCCTTATTCTGTTCTTTGGATTATACGGTACCAGGCTCTTACTATTTTTGGTTTAAAAGAATTGGTCTCTATTTACACTTACACAGTGATACTCAGATAACGGTAGGTACTTAGTTGTCCTTTAAGACAAATATGCTTCCTTTTTTAAAAGAGAAAGAAATATGGACATACAGGATCTATATTAAACGTGAGCAGATTTCTTCTGTATGATGTGTTACGCACATTAAAGAAATTTTTCATGTGGTATATGTTACTACTAACTATTCTCCTGCTGGAAACATTCTACTTGACAACACCTTAATACGTAGAGAACACAAATGCCAGAGTCCTGCCTTAGTTTGCCTTTACTGCTATAAATTCGTATTTTTAAACTGCCCAGACCTGGTTATGATACGAGTACAAAAACCTCTGCCAAATCAGTTTTCCTGTACAGGCAGCCAGTGCTTTCTGGCACATGAGCCAGGTAACAAAAGTCAGTGTTCTGCTGGCAGTTCTGGGTGCACACGGGCCATAGTCCCCAGTGCCAGCCTCGCAGAACCCTCTGGGAGGGTGGGTTGGAAAAGGCCATGGTTTCTTCATGCAGCGTGAAGAGCATCCACAGATGCATCCACAGGAAGCTGCTTCCTTCTGATCTGAAACTCCATAGATTTGGTTTAACTGAACCGGCATGACTGTTGAAATTGTGTGTCACTTGTTAATGCTTTTCCTGCTGCTTTTTTTAATTTTTTTTTTTTTTTTGTAAGAGCACTGGTGACTTCTGAGATGTGTTCTAGTTAAAGCAAGGAATTGGTTTTGTTGACAGGTCCCTTGGATACAAATGTGTTGAACTTTACATTTTTTTCTTGTTTTTAGGGCAGTAGTTCTTCAGAAAGAACCAAATCCTTAGGATTATCCCGTTCCAAAAGGTTGGTTTGGAAGATAAAAACAAATAAATTACTTTTTGGTATGTGAAACTATAGAAAAGTCGATGCGCTATGCCAAATATTTTGGTATACACCAGTGTAAATCCATAAAATTAACAGAGTGCTGGTAAAACAAATGCTTCATAACACACTTAAAGATCAAGCCTTTTCTCAGGGTCAAAGGTAAAGATCATGAAGCCTGATTTTTATAAACAAAGACAAGATTATCCCGTATCTTCAGGGCAAAGGAGTTTTTGCAAGAGTTACTTCACTCTTGCTATTTCTACATGTAGGATTCTTCCAGAAATGTAAATTGAGTTGTGTGGAAATAAGGGCTTTATGTACCTTACTGTTGGGAGGCTGTAGCATCAAACTGTGCTGCTGAGTTGTCCTGTACAGAATCTGTCATTTGCTGTATCCCTGCTTGATCCTTTTTCCCTCTTTGATTTACAAAGTCTGGGATTACCTGTTTACTCTGAACCTACAGGAGACAGGTTGTTTGTGTCCCAAGTACCAGCAGACTTGCTCTAGTCCAGCTCCTCATCTGCTCTTGGCTGATGCTCGTTCAAGCTCTGTCATTCATGGTTTTTCATGCACAGCTGCCTTAGAACTGCTCTTTAAAAGTCTGTATCTCTTTTCACTCTCCTTTATATCCAAGATGGTTTATTCTATCATGTCTGCTGGCATTAATATTCTTCAGTCTCCTTTTTGTTTGTCTTGATGCCATATTTGCAAGTGTAGTTTTATATTTGGCTTTGGTTTCTCCCTCATCTGCTGAATACAGTGTCCTGCTGAACTCTTTTTCATTTATATTGTTTTTAGTCCTGGGTTTTTTTTTGCATCCTGTCTTATCACTAAAGGTGTTTTCACTACAGTATCCTGGAGTAGTTCATGCATTGCCTTCAGACTACTGAAAATTATGCTCCATATTCAGTATTTTCTTCTCCCTGTCCAGACATAGTAAATTAATTAATTTTTGTGAATTCAGTTGGAAATTATGTTTGTGTGGAATTCTGGCAGCTGTTCCTTTTATTCAGTAGTCAGCTTTTTCATTTCTCTCCTCATTTCCTTTATTTCCTTGCAAACATCTCTTCAGCCAAGCTGCTTTTTGTAATTTGTTAATATCTGTGTGCTCTCTTTGTGCTGGCTGTTAAACCTGGGATGATGGATAAAGTTTCTGAGCGGACATTCACTTGTGTTTCATTTAGGTTTTTTTTCACAGAAGTGTGACTTCTTTAAAAACACATCAAACCTTGATTTTACAAAAAATTACAGCAAGCCTGTGAAACAAAATATTTTGTTAGTGTGTATTTTTATTTCACATAGATGGGAGAATTTCTGTTCCTAACAAGAAAATTAACCTTCAATTTATATGTAGTAATAACTTGGAGCATCCCACCTCATAAAGTCTTAAATGAATTTAGAAAGAACGTAGTTTTCCCCAGTTAATATCATGTTTGCAAAGCTCCAGGCTTACCTGAATTGCAGTACGTACTATTTCTCAGAGCTTGTTTTTTTTTTTGTCTATGCAGGAAACCTACAGTTGTAACAAAATATGTTGGGTCAGATGATGAACAAATTGTAGATGAAACTGTAAATGAAGATGTTTCAAATGAGAACTCAGAAAATGATGTAGATATGCAAAGCTTGCCTAAAGGTAGGTCATGTCTTTTTTCGTTTCTGAACTCAGGAAATTAGCCAAGATGATGAGGCAGCATAAACAATTACCTGGAATGCACGTGTATAAACTGCCTGTCTGAGGTCCTGTTGCCTTGTACACACATGGGTGTGAGCTCACACAGCAGAGGGGAACCCAAGCACCTTTGTGTTGGGACCTGGCAGAGTTCAGTCCATGGGTGCACCAGGATGTGCCGGTGGCTTAATGTCAAGTGCCTGCAGCCATCTGTGTAAAGCCACCAGAGAACAGGGAAAGAATTCCTTCCCTTGTTTTGTAGAAGTCTCAGGCTCTGTCACCTGGTGGTCTTATTTTACAATCCTCTCTGAGGTTATTTATTAGCAATTAGATCAACAAAAGCAAAACTAACTCTGGGAGGGAAATGTCATGGTTCGATGTATTTTTAAGCACCCTTTAGGAACGGTTAATTTGATAAGCTTTACATCCCTCTGCTCTTAACTACAGTGTGAGTTTGATTATCTTCTCCATTTCTTACCTAGGGGAGTTACAGGAAAAATTGCTGCTGTTTACTGCATAAGCAGCAGTATTTAGAGCAGTCACTTTAAATTTTTTTTTTCGGAGTATAAGATTATTTTCAGTGTCCTCACAACAAAAGTACAAAAACCGGGCTCTTAAGTAGCAATTATGTATTTTTTCATTCACATAATTTTGATTAGTACTCTTCATTGAAATGAAAATGCGAATTTCTGAATTTTGTTAAAAACAAAGCAGTTTTTAATTTATTGCTTTTTCATTTATTTCATGCTGAAATAAATGCAGACAAGGGAAGCTGGATAGAAGGGGGCAAAGAGAGAAATGCATAGTTACTGTAGGGGCTTTGAGGGGTTTGAGTGCTGTAACCCAAGTCCTTTATTTGTAGCATTGCACTGCAAATCCCTATCCACACCCCCAGCAGTGTGACAGTCCTGTCCTGCACATGCCACATCAGGGCAGAGGGAGCACAATTTGCTCCTCGGCCTATCCACTCTTTGGCTTTTGTCCTACAGCTGCAACACAGATGTACTTTGAAGTGTGTGGTGGTTTGGTTTTGGGTTTTTTTGTGCTTTTTTTTTTTCTGTGACCATCTGTGCATTCAAAACTTTGAGTTTTAGTCAACAGATTGCACTTTTTTGTTGGCTTTATTTAAACAGAACTTTTGCACTTCATTTGGATGTGTAATGGTTTCCAATTTCTAAATAAAATTATTCTAGGTACAGTGGTTGTACAACCTGAGCCAGTGCTGAATGAAGACAAAGATGATTTTAAAGGGCCTGAATTTAGAAGCAGAAATACCGTTAAAATGAAACCTGAAGCTCCCAAAAAGCGTGGAGGTAAATACAACTTAAAACATCTATTAAAACGGGTTTAAATTGTTGCTTATGACCACATTTGGTACATCTAAAAATTGTTCATATTTCTGATAAAAAATACCTCCACTCTTCTGGCTTTTTGTTCATTAAGGATGCTAACTGACAGAAATTAGCCTCCATTGCTGCCCTTGCAATGCAGCAGTGAAAGCTAAGATTAGTTCCCATTAAACTCCTTATTTTCCGTAGGTGTAGGATGCATCAGTAGGTACAGTTGCTTGGTTGCAATCAGGTGTTACAGGTATTCCTTTTTTAAGGAATTATGTTGTACCAGCGTTGATACAGGAATGTTCACTGACTCAGCAAGAAAGCAATCATGTTGGACATGTATAGGCAGATTATCCATCAGTGAACTAAGAAAAATCCGAAACCCTCAAACAATTCAGAGACTTCTGTTTTGTTTTTAAATTGTGGGACATTCCGTACCAGTGGGCCTTTCCTAGGATTATCCTTGAAAAGCTGCTGTGTTGGCTGCTTTTCCATAGGTACTGCTAAAATTGAGAAGTTAGGTAAATTATAGCACTAAAAGAAATTAATTTCTTGTACTTTATTCCAAAAATTAAAGGAGAGGGAGGATCATTTATAAAGTAGCCAATAAGAAGGCAGATATTTTTATTAACACTACTGGCAATATCTTAATTCACATACCTACAGCAGTACCTAGGATATTCATACAAACAGACCTTGTACACGCTCTTCATTCTTCTCATTATATCATTTGAGATACTTGCTCTCTTTTAGAGTCTTGCTGTAATTTCTTAAGTGCTATTTCTCCATTTGTGGTGGAAGGGGAGTAAAATGTGACTGTGTGGAAATGTGCTTGTGCATACACGTGGGCTCATGCATGATGTTAATCACATTTTGAGCGTTGATGTTTTCTCTGAATTATGAATCTTTGGAAGTTGGTTCTGTTTTATTCATGCAAGATGTCCTGTGCAGCATTTAGGAATGCTTTTCCCATTTGTGCTTATAACATTTGCAAATGGTCCAGCAGAACTCTTCAGGGGTGCAGTGTTGAGAAGATAGGACTCTTCTGCTTGAGCTTTGTGGCCTGTGTCTGCATCCCCAGGGCAGTTTGTATGACCTGCCCTTCCAGCTTGTTTTCTCTATCCCTAGGGAATTTGCAGGCCTTCCTTTGTGTATCTGGACTGGTTACTCATGTACTGTGGCTGACATGGGGTAATAGTTTTGGAAGGAGTTTAAGCCTTACCTTTATCCAGGACAAGCTCAGCTCTGTTAATGTCTCTGCTGATGGTATTTGGTTTTAGAGCTCTCCAGTATGTGTGTTAAACTCCTGTCAGCTTCCAGGGCAATGGAACAGGTACTGCCTGCTCCTTGTGTTGACCCCTTTCCAGACCAGGAAAAGTAGCCAGGTGAGGGGTATGACTCCAGTCAACCTCAAGAGCAGCTGGATTAGGGAATGTATCAAACCAGTCTGTGTTTGTCAAATTTTGTCAGCTTTTTGCATGAAGCGGCACTGAGCTGTGTCTTGATGCCTGACTGAGGTGCCCTGTGCATGTACAGAGCAGGGACATGTGTAGTCCCTGAGATCCTGAATTGTCTGCACAGGGCAGGTAAATAGTAACAATAAAATAAAAAATGCCAGTCCATCTTGTTCATTGTGGAGCGCATATTTGCACTTTTATTAGGAATTATATGTCCTGTTTTTATTAGAAATAGTGGTAGTAACAGAAGTCTTGCCTTTCTAGCAGCCGAGTGCTCTCATCTGAGACTGTTGAGGGGCATTGTGTCACTATTTTCAAGTGTTGTATCTACAGGATGGTTACGGTTGTAATTCTTGCTAATAAACTCTGGTAGGAATGTTTTTAAGTATTTTCTCAGTATTAACACATGAGTAGTAGTTGAATTTCTTTGGATCATCGTCACTGGTAGCAGTAACATGGCTGACAAAGGTTTGCCTCAGAAATTCCCTCTTTTGGGTGCCAACTTGCAGATTTATGAAGGAGGCCGTGGTGCTTCCCCTTAGTTGTAGAAAAGAGGGAAGTGGCTCAGGACTTGGCAGGGAATGGCACGTTCTCCCCGAGTTGGCTGTGGTGTGTGACAGACCTGGGTTGGGTTCCGTGCTGCAGGGCATGGGATTGCTTTCCGAGGAGCGCGGTACGATGGATGCCTTCGTTCAAGGTCACCGGCAGTGTCTGAAACCAGTGCTTGAGCTGGTTTTGGGGTCGTGAGAGGGCTTTGAGAGCGCACAGGCTCTGCAGACATGCATGCCTGGAGGTTGGAAACAGCATGTACTCAGAATTGCCCTGAGCCGCGAGGGCGTTGTCAGCTGTTCTCACTGGCCCGTGAGCTATCGGAGGTGGTGCTTCAGCAGCAGATCGCTGGTAGCTTGTATTGTGTCTTGAGAGTGCTCGTTCAGTTCCCTCACATTGTGGTGTTGGTGCCTCTGTAATAGTGATTACTTGAAAAATAGAAAAAAATACGGAGTCCGTACTCAGATTGTAACCGTTAAATTAAACCATTTGAGGTGATTTCCTTGTACACTTACTGAACATGGCAGCAAAGGACAAGTACAGTTGATCCCATATCAAACCTCTATCTGCTTGATCCCAGATTAGGTTTTTGAAAGTGTATGAGCTTTCACTAATCATTTTCCTTTTTCTGCTGTGGAAAACAGAAAGGTCTCCCAGTATTAACTAGTTGGTTTAACAGCCTGGCCTGGAGTGAACCTGCCAAGGCCACGTTCACCCTTTCCAAAGCGAATGGGGGGGTTGGCAATAAAGAAATGTTTTCTTGACCAAATATAGGTACAGCATCAGGGTGGTCCACAAACTGGGAGCAATCAGCAAGATGGGGAGTACATATGTATTATAGCAAAATTGTAGTTTCAGAAAAACCCAAACAACAAAAACCGCCATCAAGAAGGGAACAAAAGGTGAGAAACGACTTTTCAGGCACTATTAAAAGGATTTCGTGCTTCTTCTGTAATGACTTTTTGTACTTTTCCTTCAGAAACTAAACTGTGTGTGAAAGAAAATGTAATACAAACATGAATTAAAACAGTATTTGTTAAACAAAGATTAAATTTGGAACATTGACCAGAATATCAGGGCTGCTCTGGAAGAGCTTTATTGATGACTCTTATTTAGGTGTGTTCTCATGAGGTGACCAGTTAGCCCGAATTGAATCTCTCAAAAGAAAAGAACTGTATCTTCACCCCAAGTGGAGCATAGAAATTAGAGGGAAATTCTTTCAGTCTTTAAATGGCAAGTGGTTACAGAAAGATTTCTGTAGTGCTGGGTGGTAAAGAAATAAAGGCCTGACAGGCCAAAATATCGTAAGAAAATGAAATAGGTATATGTAGATTTCTTTAAAAAAAAAAAAGAAAACAATTAATGTGTGGTTTATAATCCTCTCTATAGAGGAAGGACTACATGGAATTGTAAGCTGTACAGCTTGTGGGCAACAGGTGAACCATTTTCAAAAGGATTCAATCTACAGACATCCTACACTGAAAGTTCTTATTTGTAAGGTATGTGGTTAACAGTTCTACTGTTTGTTTTTGTTTGAAATGTCATATTAGTTGATTTGGGTGGGATATTTGTGGGAGTAATTCTTGGTTTTAGTCATTAGCTGTTAAGGAAAATAAAAGCAAATACACTTACAAATTTATATTCCTGTTTACTTATACCTCAGTTAAACTCATTGTGGTTTATTTGGAATTTAGTTTTATAACTTTAAGGCTGTAATATTAGTGAATTTTTCATGTTAAATGATGTTTCTGAAGTTTCTGCCTACTCATAATGTGTTGTAAGAGCAGATTCAAGTCTGGATCCTCCTGGTAAAGTATTCCATGTAAAACAACATTGGAGTAAGGAGCAGAAAAGTAGCTTCAGAACCATCTTGGTTTCTGCAGCTCCTGGGCTGTTTTAATTTACTGCAGCTTTGTAATGATGATCTACAATGATAATGTAATGAACCTAAGCTAAACCCAGATCTGGGTCTTCAGCTGCCTGCTTTCCTGGTGGCTCCAGAGGCCCTGACTTGCCTGCAATGGGAAGAGGGGGGCAACGGGGCAGGAAGGAAACATCCCTGCCTCTGCTGTGGAGGCCTCTGTTAATTTTCAGAGACACAGAGATATCTCTTACATATCTCTACAGTCTATAGCTTCTGTATTTGTAAAGGTGTTGCCAAAGATAGAGAGATACAGCTCTGTTACAATGCACATGTAGCATTCCTCTTCCCTCCCCTCCTCCTACTTCTCCCAGATTCCTGATTTTAATGTTACGTGTTCAGTCTCAGACATGCCAATGTACTCTGATGTTCTGCCTCTTCTGCGTATTCTGGATTGTTTCTTTTATGAAACATGCTTTACAAAAATCATCTTACAAGATGACTGTCTTCCATCTCCACTGGAGTCCCAGCTCTTGTTCTAGACTTGAAAATCCTCAGCGGGTGGCTGTAGCTGTGTGACCCTGCCATGCGCGCAAGTGACCCGCGTCGCTCTCTGTGCTGGGATAAGAGCTGGCTGGAGGGCCGGGCCCAGAGAGTGCTGGGGAACGGGGCTGCATCCAGCTGGGATCTGGTCACCAGTGGTGTCCCCAGGGATCAGTGTTGGGCCCAGTTCTGTTTAATATCTTTATTGATGATTTAGATGAAAATTAGTAAATTTGCAGATGACACCAAGCTGGGGGGGAGTGTCGATCAGCTGGAAGGCAGGAGGGCTCTGCAGAGGGACCTGGACAGACTGGATCCATGGGCTGATTCCAACGGGATGAGGTTCAACCAGGCCAAGTGCCGGGTCCTGCACTTTGGCCACAACAACCCCCTGCAGCGCTACAGGCTGGGCACAGAGTGGCTGGAGAGCAGCCAGGCAGGAAGGGATCTGGGGGTGCTGATTGACAGGGAGCTGAACATGAGCCAGAGTGTGCCCAGGGGGCCGAGAAGGCCAATGGATCCTGGCCTGGCTCAGGAACAGTGTGGCAGCAGGAGCAGGGAAGTGATTCTGCCCCTGGACTCAGCGCTGGTGAGGCCACCCCTGGAGTGCTGTGTCCAGTTCTGGGCCCCTCAGCTCAGGAAGGACATGGAGGGGCTGGAGCAGGTCCAGAGAAGAGCAACCAGGCTGGTGAAGGGACTGGAGCACAAGTCCTACGAGGAGAGGCTGAGGGAGCTGGGGTTGTTGAGCCTGGAGAAGAGAAGGCTCAGGGGAAACCTCATCGCTCTCTACAACTCCCTGACAGGAGGGTGTAGCCAGGTGGGGGTTGGTCTCTTCTCCCAGGAACCAGCAGGAAGACAAGAGGGCTCGGCTTTAAGCTGTGCCAGGGGAGGTTTAGGTGAGATATCAGAAAGAAATTCTTTCCAGAGAGAGTAATCAGCCATTGGAATGGGCTGCCCAGGGAAGTGGTGGATTCTCCATCCCTGGAGGTTTTCAAGCTGAGGCTGGACGTGGCACTGAGTGCCATAGTCTGGGAACCGCGGTGGTGTTGGATCAAGGGTTGGACTTGATGATCTCAGAGGTCCTTTCCAACCCATCTGATTCTATGATTCTATGATTCGTTTTTGTAACTTCTTTAGGGTGTTGGCTTCGACAGCAGCTCTTGACTGGGGGCTCTGCTACATGAATTGCATCCAGGGCTTTTTTCTTTAAATTTTCTGTATCTTTGCTTAATGGAACATGGCCTTAAGTTACTGTGGGAGCGAGGAGTGAAAGTCCCTGATCTGTGTACTCCAGGTCTTCCATTGCTCTCTGTGCCTAGTTCTGCCCTTATTTTTCTCCTGCTCAGCTCAACAGTCCCAGACCTGAGAAGCTGTTTTTCTTCAACTGTGGATGTTCCATCAAGTTCCTAAACATCAGATTTTACTGTGTTTTTTTGTTGGTTTTGGTTATTTGGGTAGTTTAGTTGAACAGATGTATAAGCCTGTTCCATGTAAAGGAACGTGTGCTGAATCCTCTTCTGGATTCTGAATTCACTGATCTGCTGGGTAAAAGGACAGAACTTAGCTAATAGTTTGTATTAATGCCTGTTCAAAGTAGAACTGCAAGTCTGGGAGAACCTTTTTCACTGGCAACTGGGGGGAAAAAAAAGTCACACCTTCCAAATTTGGTGTAAAAAATTCAACAACTGAAGCCATTGCTACTTGTAGCAATGTTTTTTTTTCTTACCATTACCAAATTTTCAATAACGATACTTAGTTTGTACCTGTAAATGGAATACTTGGCTGTTAACATCAGGACAAATGCTGAAGACCTTTTATTTGAGGCCTTATGGCATCAGATGCTGACATAAGGAGCATACAGATGAAGACTGTAATTTATGCAGGATTAGTTGTGCTGGGGAGGATGTGGTATTGATTTACCAAGGAAATAGATGGGAAAAAACTTAGAGATTTGGAGAGAAGTATACAGCTGATGTTGTAAAATATACAGTTACACAGCAATCAAACACAAGACTATTTAATTTTCAAATAAACCTTGAGCCATCTAAGTAAGAAGTCATGTTTTGGGACCTGTTATATCCATGGTAGATTTTTTTTTTTTAGATTAACACAAATGTGAAAGGCTTAGAATGCTGAAGACCTTGCAGCTGCTGCTTTTACTGGAAAGCTTTGGAAATCAAATGAATCACTGAAGCCCAGTTGGGATTTAATAAAGAATTCCTTGTCCTGTCTCTTTACAGACTTGCTACAAGTATTACATGAGCGATGACATCAGCCGTGATTCCGATGGGATGGACGAACAGTGTCGGTGGGTGTCCAGAAGCTGAAAACACGCCCACAGCTCTTCTGGCTTGGGGATCCTTATTTGTCAGTCATGTCATTATAATAAAAGCAGTATATAAGAGTTTAATCAACAGTTGTTTCTCACCGAGAAATACTCAACCCCAGTGTTTTCCTATCTATTTGATTGTTACTTTAGTAATTAACAGGAAAACGTTTTATCAATAAATCCAATAGCAAACACTTTTGAGACATCACATTTCCAATTGGATATTGACCCATAATGCCTGTTAACCTTACAAGCCTTTAAAGGTGGGGATAGAATCTGACATTCTAAACCTTGTGAGCCACAGAAACTTATTTCTACAGATGCATTTGCCACTTTTGAAATACTAAGGTATTTCTCTGTCCTAATGTCCGAATATCTAAATATGTAATTCTATCAAAATTGTGCAGTCTGTGATGCTTATGGGCTTTCTTGTCCACCACTTTTCAGGTCATGTGTGCCTGCACTGGTAAAATATCAGTTAAGGCTAGAAAGACTAAAGCCATTTACTTCTGCTGTAAAATAAATCACTCCACTCCCTCCCCTCCCCAAATTTTCAGAAGAAACAGAGAAAATAAAATTTAATTAGTTTTTTCTTTTCTTTAAAATCGGTGCTGAAATTTTGTTTGAAAATTACTGACCATTCCAGCCTTGTGAACTTTTAATCTAACACATGACTTTTCTGGCTTTCCAATTCTCAGTTGAGTGCTTTTCAGATGTGCTTTTAAAAATGGTTTTGGTTAATGGATATCTGTTTATCACCTGAATTTTTAAACATGTCAACTTCAAAATTTACCACTGTGTTGATCTGGAGACAAACCTCTTACGTTCCTCGTGTCTCATTTCAGGTGGTGTGCTGAAGGTGGAAATTTGATTTGCTGTGACTTTTGCCATAACGCCTTCTGTAAAAAGTGCATTTTGCGCAACCTGGGTCGAAAGGAGCTCTCGACTATCCTGGATGAAAATAACCAGTGGCACTGCTATATTTGCCATCCAGAGCCTTTATTGGACTTGGTCACCGCATGTGACAGCGTCTTTGAAAATTTAGAACAGTTACTTCAACAAAACAAAAAAAAGATCAAAGTTGAAAGTGAAAAAAGTAAAATGTATGACCATACAGTCAAGTTTTCTCCAAAGAGAAATAATGCAAACTGTAATGGTGAAGAGAAAAAACTAGATAATTCATATTCAGGTTCACTAACGTATTCTTATAAAGCACTAATGGTGCCAAAAGACTTGCTTAAGAAAACAAAAAAGCTGGTTGAAACTACAGCAAATCTCAATTCTAGCTTTGTAAGCTTTTTGAAAAACGCTGCAGAAAATGTAGAAATAAGCCCGACTGTGCAACTATGTCAACTGAAAGCTTTTAAATCTGTGCTGGGTGACATGAAAAAAGCTCATCTGGCACTAGAAGAAGGTCTGAACCTGGAGATTCAAGCGTTGAATGTTAAAATCAAAGATAAAAATACCAAAGAGAAAAAAACTGAGGTTAGATCAGAAAAAAATGAGGTGAAAAAAGATGAAGAAAAGGAACATGTGGCATTAAAAGAGGATGACACTGTACAGACGCCGAAAAAAGTTGTATCAGAACAGCCTGACAGCGAGCCCATGGATCAAAGTGTTCCAACAGTGGAACAGACTGATAACAAACCTACTTCAGGGGAAGAGAAAAAGTCTGGCAGAAGCGAAGAACCTCAGTATGAACCGAACAGTACAGAGGCTTTGGACATGGATATAGTGTCCATTCCCTCATCTGTTCCTGAGGACATTTTTGAGACTCTAGAATCTGCTATGGAGATTCAGATGCCATCAGATGAGCAGGACACTGGAAATACAGGAACAGATCATGAGACTCCAAATTCAAACACAAAATCGAACACTCCTGTGAAAGATGCCAAAGGTAGTACCAAGTTAAAATCATCGGCTAAAGGAACAAAAGAATTGGTTGTAAAATTGACTCCTGTTTCCCTCTCAGAGGCTACAGTTAGAGCTGAAGATCGAGACAACAGTTTAGAAAAGGAAAATAAAGACGTTGATGTAAAGCCCAGAGCAGAAAACTGTGATCCTGTGAAACAAAATCACAATGCTGGCAGTGAACCCTCCACGGAGAACGAGGCTGTGCCTGTCGAGGAGTCTGATCTGCGGAGGTCGCCGCGCGTGAAAACCACCCCGCTGAGGCGCCCCACGGACATGAGCCCTCTGACATCCAACTCGGAGGAGGACAGCAACGACATGAGCAGTGAGAAAAGCAAGGGAAAACCAGCCAAACAGCCGCAGAGGAAGAACGATAAGGGAAATCCTTCTGACAGTACTGCTAATGGCCCCAGCCCTGATAACCTTTCCAAATCCAAGAAGCCATATGTTTTGGATCAGAGCTCGGATTCCGATGAGATGCCGGCTGTTCTTAAAGAGGCAGGAATGATGAGTCGCAGTTCCTCAGAAATTGACAGCAATAGTGAAGCACCAGCAAACGATCAGAAGTCTTCAGGTTTTCAGAAGAATCAACCGGTAAAGGATGAAAATGGAAAACGAAAAAGAAAAAGTTCCAGTTCTGGTTCAGATTTAGACGCTAAAAGAGGCAAATCAGCTAAAAATGCCGCCGCTGCTAAAAAGAAGCGACAAAACTATTCAGATTCTTCAAACTATGATTCTGAGTTAGAAAAAGAGATAAAAATGTTGAGTAAAATTGAGGCTGCGAAAAAGCCCAAAAAAAAATATTCACGAAAAGAGGATAGTTATGATTCTTCTGAAGAAGAGCAGAGGAAGAAAGTAAGCAGTAAAAGAAAGGTAAATTGGAAGAAAAAGAAAGGTAAATCTTCTGAAGATGATGATGTTGAAAAGTCTTCCCCAGAGAAGGAAGTGAACCATTCTTCTAAAGATAAAAAAGTGGGTAGGAGGTTGTCTGCTAAGGAAAAGATAAGCAGGGACTCAAAAGAAAAATCTGCAAAGGGAAAACATGATGAGTATTCTGATGTTGAGAAGTCTTCATTGGAGAAAGAGGAAAGTTCTCCTGAAAGTAACAAAGACAAGGATTTGAAAATTAAAAAGGCACAAGAAGATTCTTCTTCAGAGAGCACTGAGAAATCTGGAAAGAAAGAGCACAAGTTTGAGTCTTCAAAGGACAGACTCAAGAACAAGAAAGGATCAGAAAGCAAAGCTAAGAAATCTGAAAAATTGAAAAAGAAAGGTTTCAAGAAAGAGCAAGATGATTCCTCGTCTGATGGTGACAAGTCCTCCCCAGAGAAAGGAAGTTGCAATTCTTCTGAAAATGACAAAATTAAAAAGGAACCTGTATTTACAGAAAAGAGAAATTTGAGAGAGAGAGTAGCTAAAAGAGTACACATTGATTTATCCTCCGATACTGAGAAATCTCCCCAAAAAGAGGAGAGTTCTTCTGAAGATGCCACGCAGCGTAAAAAACGAACTGAAACTAAAGAAAAGAAAAAAATCAGTCACAAAAAGAAAATTTCCAAGAAAGAACAGAATGATTCGTCCTCTTCTGATGAGGAGTCTTATGAAGACAGTAAGAAAAAGATGAAGAGAGGGTCAATGAAAGAAAGTAAAAGGAGTAGCTTAAAGAAGAAAGTGACAAAAAAGAAGGTGGTTGTCACTTCCTCTTCCTCGTCTGATAAGGAGGACAACGATGAGCAGAATTCCACAGGCGATGGAAGCAGCGATGAGCAGAAGATCAGGCCAGTGACTGAGAGCTTGATGCTGTCTGCTGGTGCAGGATTCTGTCAGTCATCAGGTGTGCAAAAGATGTTCATGTACACTGATTATTAACAGAGGAATTTTGTAAGATTTGGGTAGCATTTAATAATCTAGAAGGGAAAAATATTCATCCGTTGGTAATTACACATTTAAATATTTGCAGCCAGTTAGATTTTCGGACAGTAATTTGGAAGCACCTGTTTTAAAGTTCCCTTTCAAGCTGAACTATCCTGTGATTCTAAAATTGCATTATTTCAGTTTGTGCAGCTTGACCCTTGAGGAAAAAAGGGTCTCCACTGTCAGTGGAGAGGCTTGAGGAGCTCCAGTCTATAGTTGCAACAGGTATTGCTTTGGAGCTCGGCTTTCCAAAGCGCAGTCCTCACTTTGCCTGCCAGGGGCTGCTTTAGCAGAAGCTGGATTGAAGGAGTAGATAACCCGGGGAACTCAGGGTTGTCACCTCCTGGTCATGCACTGGAGATGACTCTGAAGACCTTTGGCATTGCAGCACACATTTAAAAATCCAGGAGATGATTTTTGTGCCTCACAAGAGCCATGTAGCCTTGGAAGAGCTGGTGTCACTTCCAGAAATCTGTCATTGCTTATTGTTTTCATAGCAGGTTTAAGAGTAATAATTATTTTCCTTGCCAGGGCAGAATTACTTTGTCAGTGTCCTGAAGATTTAGGAGATTTAGAAAATTCAGAACCGCTGTGTTTCAATGCTTAGCTTTAAAGAACCTAAAAAAAAGAGGCAGTTTTCACATTAAGGAGACAGTAGATGTGTTTTTAATAAATGAATTTTCAACTAGGAAAAATATTTGCTGTTTTAATTGCCATAACAGGTAAACTGTTCACTGGTTTATTTTCTTTTAATTATGTTTCACACAATGTTCTGTACATGACTTTAACTGTTGGCTCAGATACAGTTGTTTGCAAAGCTGCAGCTAAACTAAAAGTGAATAAAACTACAGTATGTTTATGAAGATACAGGGAGGAATGGCTTCAAACTGGAGAGTAGGTTTAGATTAGATATCGGGAAGAAATCCTTCCCTGTGAGGGTGGGGAGGCCCTGGCACAGGTTGCCCAGAGAAGCTGTGGCTGCCCCATCCCTGGAAGTGTCCAAGGCCAGGTTGGATGGGGCGTGGAGCAACCTGGCCTGGTGAAGGTGGCAGGGGGTGGAATTAGATAAACTTAAAGGTCCCTTCCAACCCAAACCTTCTGGGATTCCGTGATTCTGTGGTAAGATAGCAGAAGGGACAAAGTTATATTTTGATTTTTTAGGAAAGTACTTGTAGGCTGATACTATGTACAAAATGAAATGACTGTTATTTGTAGTGTCTTAAACAAAAAGCTTCACCCCTAAGAAAACCTGAAACCATCTGATTTTAAATTGGACATAATGTTCCCCCTTTTTTCTACCAGCCTGATGGTGACCCTCTTCTTCCCGAAGTTTTCCTGCAGTTCAGTTTTGGGAGAGAGTTGTTCATCTTTGCAGATGCAAAGGCTGCTTCTCTAAGTGCTGTGCTGCTTTAGGTCTAGAGCCCAAGCAAAATTTGGTTAAGGGTGTTTTGCATTATCCTTGAGTAGCAGTTGGAAAATAAGTTTCTTGTTCTGCATTTTACACAGCCCTGTAATGTTTGATTTTCAAGGCGTTGCAATAAAGTAAGTTTAGTTGTGTCTCTGCATATAGTACTGGGGCTTTTAGGGCCTTACCCTGAGTGCTGCCTTATCACTGTTTGTCCCAGTGTTGCCACTGCTGGGGGAGGTTGCAAATAATTAATAGTTTACATAGTAATGAACTGGCTTTTTATGTGTAGTAACTGTCATGGCTTTTAAAACTCGCCCACAGACAGACAACTGATGGTACTCTGAGAGTTCTCAGCATCACTGAACCATCAGAGAAAAATACCTTAAAAATGGGATTGCTCGTGTACAGTGTATGTTCACAGCCTCGGGATTGAAATGGCCCAGGGGGAAAAGGTTGGTTGTAATATATCAGAAGGTCTCTGAGGCAGTGGGAGCAGTTGTTTAATTTGCAGGTCACAAGTGGAAGGATTGGAAAATTATTGGAGAGAAGGATAACAGTGTACAAATTGGAAAAAAGAGATGGTGATGTGGGATGATTGGCAGTAGGGTTAGACAGAGAGAAATGGGTTGGTTTAGACTGGAGAGAGAATGCTAAAAATGGGAAGTCTGAATTGCTGTCTGCAAATCACCTAATGGGCAGTTTCAGGGAAGGCTGAGCTGGATGTGTACTGAGAGGAGGAGGCAGTGGATACAGGATTTAGCGAGGAAAACTGATACAGATACTGACAAAGGTATTTTACACATTGAGCATGATCAAAGCTTGACACTGGTTGCCTTGTCCTACTTTGGAATCCCTGTCCTTGGAAATGCTCAAAACTTGATTGCCCAAGGCCCTGAAAAAACTGATCTTATTTGGGAGTTAGCTTTGCTTTGAGGAGGGGGTTGGAGTAAGTTGTGTCCAGAGGTCTTTTCCAACCCGAGTCTAATTCTGTGAAATCCTGCCTATGTTAGATTATTTTAAGAGGAGACATGTGTTGGCTTAATAAGTGAATTAATAAAGGAGTCTCTTCTGTTTCTGAACAAGCTGCATAGATTGATTGTCGAATGAGACTTAGAATCTGGTTTGATCACCAGGATACTTTTAGCTAAGTGAGGTACGTCCTGGGATCACCTCTGAGACAGTCCTGTCAGATGACATCTGGGTAATGCTGTTTCCAGGACAGGTGTACCTTAAAACAACTTGAAGTAGCTTCTGGCTTTTTATGTGTAGTCCACACAGATAGCAAATAAACAGTACAGGTTATAAATGAGATCTCAGCTAGTTAGGATTGTGAGGTTTCTTTCCTACCTAGCAGATTTGTCTGACTTATAGGCAAGTCAGAAGAACAGGAGAAAAGCAAGGGTAGAGGTCTGAGAGTGTGCTAAAATAATTTGAATTCCTCTCTGTCCAGCCAGGAGAGTGCAGAGGAGCTTTAAGGCGGGTACCATCCTGTGCTGTTCTTTGTTCTGTGTCCCAGGCTGTTGGTTTTAATGTCCCTTCCGTATGAGACGGTGCCATGTGCTGCAGCGAGTTTGGATATGTACTGTTAGGGTAGTACATGGAATTCCCGAAACATAACCGTTTACACACACACGTACTCTGAAAAAGTAGATAAGGATTATTGTTCTCCAGTGCTTCCTCATGGCAGCAGGGCAGCTCATAGGCTTGGCAAGCAATTCCGTAATGTATTTGTGCCGCCTTTTCAATTTACCCAAACTCAGTAGTGGAGATTCTGATAGAGCAAATAACTTCTTGGGAAACTTAATTTCTGGCTCCTGGGTGGAATATTCAGGTTTTGGTGTGAAAAAAAAACCCACCCAATTCATAGTGTGTATCAAGGTGAGAATTGCAAGCTGTGCGTAGTAAGCAAGCGTAATGTGGATAAAAGTGCTGCTTTTTTTTCAACTAGATACTTTATTAATAAAAATACTTACTTTTATATGTCAGGATAGATAACTGATAGAAAAGTCCTATTACCAAGCTATTTTTAATGGGGATTGTTGGTGAAGATGTAGTTCGTGTGCTCTAGTGTTTGTTGTGCTGTCGTGTATTACTGTTTATTGCTGGGTTTACTTGTGTTTTCTGTGTGGTTGTTTCTCAGGAGATGAGGGAGACGCTCTATCAAGGACTATTCCAATGGAGGAGGAGGAAGATGATGATGATGACGATCCTGAGAATAGGTATGATACCATCCGTAAGGACTTAAACTCGATTATAACACACCCTAGGCGTGGGCGCAAAGCGGCGCAACGGAAGAGCAAGCAGGTTGTAAAAACCACGGCTGCCTGCCTTGTAAAGACTCGCTCACGGGCCTCCCGCAAGTTTGAACACGGGGCCAGAAAACAGAGGCCAAAGCCCAGAAATGCAAAGCAAGTCTTTAGGAGCCTTAGTTAACACACCTTGCGTAGGGTGTGTTATAAATGCTCTGCAGCACTGGCCGGGCTGTGCTCCTGTTGGAAGTGTGGGCTTTGTGACAAGTATTTCTTTCAGGCAGGTAAAAAGCTACTTCTGATAAATGTGAGTTTCAGCTAGTTCTTTGAGTAGAAGGTGACAGCTTGCATCTGTGAAATACGCAGTGCTGCAATATTTTCAGAATTAATTTGGTTATTACTGTTATTACTTAATATGCTTTTTTAATTGAAATGCCTTTTCTCAATAAAGAGAAAACACAAATGTGGGGAAAACAGTATTAGATATTTTCAGCTGTTAATTCAACTGAGTTTTAATCCACTAAAGAGTACCAGAGGCGACTAATGTGACAATTAAGGCCCTGATTCTACAAGCACTGTGCATAGGCTCCACTGGTATCGAAGAGACTAACTATACACATATTTTAAGTCTTTGCATAGATATTTTCAAAATTGTGGCTTATGTGTATTGCTTCAGTTTCAAATTCAATAAAAATGAACCTCTGTAAGATACAGTTAATTAAGACGTGTCGTATTTTACCAGGATCATTGTAGCTATGAAAATTAGCCTGGCTAGAAATGTAAAAGCTTTGTTTCCTAATGAGTAAATGCACAACATGAAGTATTGCTCAGTTCCGAGCCAGTTTCTTTTTGGAAGTTATTGTAGTTAGACTGAAGAGTTGTCCAGCAAAGTTTGATACAGTATTTCAGAAACTGATTTTAATTTTTGGCCATATAGCATGTATGGGACCAGCTTTGCACAGTTGCTGATGGAGTCTTTTTCTGCTTCTGAGCCTTAATAGTTTAGAATATGGAATCTTTGTTTCACAGAGTTGTATGTTTTGATATGTGGCTAAAGTAAATTTTAAAAACACTGTTTTATATCCTTTACGGACCTCAGTTTGGCATCAAAATGCTGCTGCTGAATTAGTTCTTGTTTGTTTTCAGTCATCAAATTTAATCCAGTAATTCAGCTTTTTTAAGGAAAGATGCTTTTTAGGGACTTGACGGCACAGGGTCATAAGCAGAACGTTTAAACTTTGGTAAGTGATATTACGAGATTTTTTTTAAACTATGCTTTAATTTCAGTCCTGTTTTGATTTTTTTTCCCCCCCCTCTTTTTTTCTTTTTTTCTCCTTTTTTTTTTTTTTGGTGAGTTTCTGGTTGATAACTAAACTGAGACACTTTTGTCAGAAGTTCAGTATTTCTCATACAAATGTTTTTGACAGATCTTAATTATTAATTTAAGAGCTATATTGGAAAAAGAATTAAATGCTAACAATTCAGTAATATAAATTTGGGCTTTAAAAATCAGTTTCTGTACTTTGTTTTTAAGCTGCCTCTTTGTTAAGTTTTTCTTTAGGGAATATTTTGAATATATATTTATGAGATGGGGAGGTATTTTGTCAATAAACAGTGTTGTCAACCTTCAGACATGTTAACTGGTAACTGCAGTCTGATTTTACATTCATCATGTGTTGTACTTGGCACCAGAATCAGAGATATAAAATGTAAAAAGATGGAACAAATTTCAAGAAGTTAAAAACTTGTTCTTCTGTTTACTCAACACCAAGTGTTTAAATAGTTTACCTACTGATTCAGAGAAGTTGCCTCTCTTCTTCCAGGCCAAAGAGGGTACGTAGTACCTGCTGGGTGTTTGTAGTGTGGGAACTCTCCTGTTTGCAAGTCTCTAGTTTAGATGTTCTGTTATTTGCATACCTGAGGATGTGCATGACGTGAATATTAATAGTCTTGAAATAATTTTTGCTCAAATGCAATATCCAAGTGGGTCATACTGTGCCATATAGTGCTGTATGCTTTCATCTTCTGTTGTGTAACTATTATTGGTCCTTCTGATCTTTTAAATGGTACTGTTTGATATGTTTGCAGTAGTTCTGTTTATTAAGAAGTAATTAGTGTATTTAATGCAGAATGCCTTTAAGTATTTGATGGTTACAATAAATTTTTGTAAAACATTTTTCTTGTCCAAGCATTTAATTTAATACAACTCTGACAGCTTGAAAATCAGCCTCTTCCAACAAAGACAGCACAGTATTTAGAACAAGGTGTTTGGCAGTTTTCACTCATTTTTTAGACATGTATGACATTTCATCCAAATATTAATCTCTTAAAATCTATTTTAAAGGATATTTTTTTTCTAGTAATACCCCAAAGGCCGATTTAATTCAGTAGTGCTGTAGCTGGAATTGTGGTGGCTTTCATTAGCCACATACAAACCTCCTCCCCCACCCAAGGGCTTGTTTTGGACAACCTTATTTCTGCATATAATTCGTAGGTATTTATGAACTCTGCCTGTGAGTTGATGTGATCTAATTGGTAATAATCCGTCATGATAACGGACTAAAATTTAAAATCAAGACTTTTTAAGAAAAATGCTTTTTACAGCGGTAGCTTTGTCTCACCAAGATTTTAACTAAATGAGTCCATTGCATCGGCACTCTAAAGTTCACGAGCAAGAATGATGCAAATTACCACGTGGACTTAACTCCACATCAAGAGAGGCTGCACCTCCTATTCCAGTTTTGCTGCAGTGTCTGAAGGATAATTTAAAGTAGTCCTACAGTGTAACTGAGCAACCCCTGAGTAACTTCCAGTCTGCCTGTCTCTTGGGAAAACTTTTTCTTTTAACTTAATCAATTCATTCGTTAGAATTGTATTTTGTTGGTGTTGTTCTTTGTACACCAACAAGGGGGAAATATGTTTAAATATCCCAATTTAGATAAAACTGTGCATATATACTTTATTCTTGAGTTGTTTTTATGTGTCTTGGTTGAGATTCCAGCCCCGTTCTGTGAGGCACTGTATAAATACGTGTTGGGGAAGTGCCCTTCATACAAACCTCACAGTTTAGGTAAAATGGAGTGGGGCAACACGACATGCTCGAGGGCACAGCAGATAATAAATGAAATGCAGGGAGATTTTAAATGTGTTTTGGTTTTTCCTACCTGAAGTCCTGTGTTGGAGGTCATATGACTCTGTGCCTCTTAATAAACTTATTGATAGTGTTCAGCTGTTACATCTGGTTGGCTGAGAATCTTTTATGTCCTTGACCCAAGTAAATATTATGGTCCCTTTTGATTTGTGTGGGTTTCTCTGGAAGAATGTGAGCGAGGGAGTTTCACACTACCATAGCTTGTTTTTCTTGCTGCTGTTAATGCAGATATTAAAATACTAAACTGGCAAATGAAGTTCCTTAGCTTAGAAACTTGGTTGCTTTAAATGGGTTTTATCTTAAAAAAGAAATACGATGTATTATCCTGGTTAGCATACATTGTAATTTAATTTAAAACCAGTTTCAAGAGTCCAGTACTCAAGATATTCCAATTCGTATGAGCCATTTGTTACATCAGTCATTTGTCAGATACATTTACAAGGCTTAATCTCATTGGGTCTGATATTGCTTGCACTTATATTTCCTATCAGATATGTAGTTAATTAAAAACAGGCATCTTTTAAATTCTGAACATCTTAATAATGTTTTATATTTTTAGCCTGACATCATACCAGTAAATGCATTGAAGAGAATGTAGCTTTTCTCACTAACAGTCCCATCTCAATTTGATTCCAAGTGGTTGAATCTTTATCCTAGATAAAAAATATGACTAATTTTCTATGGCAGAAATAACTGCTTAATCAATATTATTGTATATAATTAGAAACTAATAAGTTTACCCAATCCGGTTGGTGGTTATGATGATTAATGGGAAAATCACAACATCTTCTGTTCATGGAGGGTAGATTTTGTGCATGGTATTTTTAGGTGTTAGATACACTTGCTTTGGGTTTTCTTTTTCCCCTTTAAAAACCACTTCACTAAAGAACAGATAAAAATGTATGTCTTGTTTTCTTGAGACCTAAAGTCAGCCTTTTAAAGGTGATTTGTATAGAGGTAAGTATTGCCAACCACATACAAGTTGTGTTAACTTTGCTAATTCACGGGAGACCAGTCAGAGGCTCGACTAGGCTAGGATTTCAGGATTCTGTTTTAATTTTTTTCAGTTCTTTTTAGTGTTTCTCCGTTTTGTTTTTTCCTTTTCCAAAACTTTGGTGATATTCTAAGCCATTTCGTTGTGAAGGAAAAGTTCTGACCATTAAGAGATGGAAGAAATATAGTCTGAATTTGTTATACAGGGAGCTGTTTATTTCTGTTGCTGTTACATATGAAGTGGTGGGTTTTAAAAAAAGAAACAACCCAAACTAACAAAGCCCTAAGTCCCTTTTCCAAATCCTCTGGAGGGACCTAATGCAAAAAGCATTTGGAAGAGGATGTTACTTATCTATGGACTTTAGCAAGTTTTTGTTGAGTTCACACTGTGATTTGTTGGTATTAAAGCTCACCAAGGGTTCTGCATGGTAGTTTTAATCAGCTTTTTCTTCACAAGCCGTCTCTCAAAAGAGGGGGAGGGTACGTTTAGAATGCTGGTGGATTGTCTGGCTCATCGAACAATCTTAAAAGATTTATTACACTATTTTGCTTCCATCTTTTAATAGTTACTGAATAACCATTAGTGTGAGAATCTTTTTGGAACCACTCAAACCCCAGAAAATACTGCTTGGAGTGTCAGGAGAGATACCTTGGGAAAATTCTCTTTGAAAGGTTCTTTTGCTTTAGGGAAACATTACATGCTGGAAAATGAAATACTGATTGTTAAAAACCTAGTTTATAGTGCTCTATAAAAGTAACAACTTAATTTCTGTTGTGTAAGAAGCTTTACTCGAGAGATCCCAATTCCTTTGCCGTTTCCAGGTGAAGCTCAGTTTGTGGTTCAGTTCTATGGGTTTTGAACTATTGTTTTGACTGGGATAAAATCTTTCCCGTTCTGATCTGTGTGCATACAGTATACATTAATTCTGCCAAAAGGCAAAACAGACGAGGTTTGACCTAGAAAAAAAGTATTTCATTTAAAATTGATGACCTTGCAATGAAAACCATAGTATTTCTGATACTTATATGAGGAAGACCTGGTTTTGTTCTTTTAGGATTATTTTTTTCCTCTGGAAGTACAGGTTCTCAGATAACTCCACTATTTCCCTGTGCTTTTGATGTATCATTTTATATTCTGCCTTAGATTCAGACAAGATTATGTTGCAAGAGCATGTAAAGAAAGGATTTTTCCATAGTCACTTGTACATTAGCTGGAAGCTTTCTTGTGCTGCAGTGAAACAATGGGAAGCTGAGAGGACAGTTTGTGGAGCAGGAAATCATAATTTTTCTGTGAAATTCAGGTCCTGTGATGTTGGTCAAACTTTTGGGGGGGATGTGTATACACAAAAAGGTTTTTGCTACGGTTGGTGTAAGGCAAGTGCTTGTATTTAGTTATCCAAATAGACTGTGAATAAAATGAAATCTCTGTGTTCATACATTTTCTATTTAGCTCCAGTCTTGCTGTAAAGCAGGAGACTTCTCTCTTAAGAAGCATTATATGAATCTGCTTTCCAAAAGCAAGTCAACACGTTACATTTAACATGAGATTTTCGCTGATATATCCTGTCTTGCCACAATGACTTTTCATCATGTCTTTTTTTTTTTGTTCAGCTTTCAGCCCTTTTTTTGAAGTTCTGAATGGTGTAGGATTACACTTGTCGTTCATAGATTTACTTGAACAATGGAATAAATAGTGTTTTCTGTTTTACTTCAAAGAATTGCCAAGAAAATGCTTTTAGAAGAAATCAAAGCCAATCTTTCCTCTGATGAGGATACATCTTCAGATGAAGAACCAGAGGAAGGAAAAAAGAAACCTGCAAAGCAGACTGAGAACACGAGAGATGATGGTAAGCACCAAAAAGCATCTGGGAAAAAGTGGTGCTGTGGCGCCTGTCATGATTTCAGAGGTCACTTGGGAAAATTATAATTGTTTAAATTTCTTCAGTTTTCAGCAAAAAAATGTCATTGGTGTTGATGGGTAGTCGCCAAAGGGAGGCCACTGTACGTGGTCATGAGGATTATCATCTCTTTCAGTCTTTCATACGTTTATTTTTCTGCTACTAGTCTGACTTTTGTAATCAATTTAGAAGTCCTAGGGGTTTGTGAGGAGTATTCTATACAGAACAATAAGTCCTGCAAGTGCACAGGAGGGATTTGGCAAACATAGTCATTGGAACAGGCATTTCAAGCATTCAGGCAGCATAAAATACTTAATGTTTGGGGAAACTGGTATGTTGTTGCTTGTAATGCCCTGGAAAACCACAAAATTTAGCCTAAGTTAATTCAGATTTCGATTCTTGCCAAATTTAAGTCAGGAAAAAAACATGACCGGTGTGTGTGGTACTGACTCTTATATCTGACAGGAGGGAATGAAAAGGAAGATAAAAAGTCTGAAAAGGAAGATAATAAGTCTGAAAAGGAAGAAAGTAATTCTGAATCGGATTCAGAGGAAGAAGAATCATCTCGGAAGCCCAGATACAGACACAGACTGCTGAGGCACAAGCTCACCATGAGTGATGGGGAATCTGGTGAAGACAAAAAGGTGGTGAAACCAAAAGACAAAAAAGAAGGGGGGAAGCGTAGAAATAGAAGGAAAGGTACATAATCCAGACCTTTTTTATCATAACAAGTATTTGCTTCTATAAAATAAGTCCAAGGCTTTTCAGAATGGAGATCTCGGACTGATTTTAAAATGTGTGTAAACTTCCTTGTGTATGAAATCTAGGATTCTCATATCTTTGATTAATAAATAGTTTTGTTTGAAATGTTGAATACAAATGCAGCTCTTTCCACTTCCCTTCTCCTCTGAATTGGATTAATCTTGCAGAGTCTTAGAATGCTCATGTGAAAGAGCAGAGGCGAGCCTGGTATGTCCAAACTGGGAAAATCAGTCTTGTCCTTTCTGTACTTCCTTTCTTCCCCTCGGACTGTTGGCAGGCCCTGGAGCATGAGGAACCTCTCCATGCTGGAATTGCAGTGTTGCAGGCTGGAGCTGAGCAGCAGATGGCACTGTGAGATGAGCCTTGCCTGGGGCTCTGGTTTGCATTGTTGCAGGCAGGAACAGAGTCTGTCAGGTGTTGACAGTGTCCCACAGCCAGGAAAAGTGCCCTGGACTTCCCTGTTCTCGGTGTTGCACTAATGCCAGCCAGCTTCTGTGGGCTTCCACAGAATAAGAGTTGGGATTTGTTTAGCATTTTCCGTCATGAAAACTGTCATTTTTATCTGACAGTATATTTGTGCTTTTCCTCCCTTACGGAATTACTGATGACATTTCTTCCAGGAGAAGTAATTGTAAATTATAGTGGCAATGTGCAAATAAGATGCAGCCAGGCTGATTTTCAGGGTACTTTAGTGTCAGCCTTTTAAGTTCACTACCCTTAAATAGAACAATACACTGTATTTCCCCTTGTCCTTTTATTCCTGTGTTATTAATGCGATATTTCCCCACGTATGTAAACCCCAGGTTTTAAGCCTCGTTATTCATAACCGAGTTAAACTTTCCACTGTTCAAGGTCAAACTGGAAGTAAAGATGCTAAATGGCATTCTTGGTGTCTTAATTACCTTTTTAAATGCCAGTGATAGCTCCTAAAACTAGTTACGAAAGTATTGCCTAATAGTGCTAGTTTAGGTGTATTTTTAATTGCCTTTTGAGTGAGTTTTGAACTTGCATTACCTGAAGAAACATCAGGCCATAAATGCAGCAATGCAGTTGCATATGTTGTTAGTAAATAAAGGTTGTTTTCATGAAACATGATTATGAAATGACATTTAAAACATTTGAAACAAAAGCTTCTGTTTAACTAAGAATCATCCTCTGTTTTCTGCAGTTCTGCTTGTTCCCACTGTGGTCTCTCCTCCTCACCCACAGTGTTTACCTTCTGATATAATACTTCATCATTTGCCTGGAAACTGTATGTGGATATATTCATGCATAAAGACCTCAAGCCTTGTTGGCATAATACCCCATCTACCAGGACTCAGCTAGTGCTTCAATATTAAGCTTTTCTACTCTGCACCCCTTAACATTCCTCTTACTTCTTATTACTGTGCTTAGTGGGTCCCATATTGTCTGAAATGGACCTTGACAGTGCTTGTTGGTCTTGAACGATTTGTTGCACAATTAGAAGTCGCTGACTTTGCAGTGACACTCCACGTGAAATCATGTTTTATTTTTCAAGTGAGCAGCGATGATTCCAATGACTCCGAGTTTCACGAGTCTGCGGTCAGCGAAGAAGTCAGTGAGTCTGAAGATGACCAGCGTCCAAGGACAAGGTATGAAGAACGCTCTGCCTATCCTGACTTTGGGTTTTGATTTTTAATAGTGCAGTTTAGGCAGGGACATGGTAAAAGTTAAAGACTTTGGATTGGTTCTTAAAACCCTTGATGAGACTTGTTTGTAATTCGGTATCTGCTAATTAATTTTGTGGCAAATGTGGGAATTTTGAATTGGTACTGCAGTAGGGAGTACACAACAGCTTCATGAGCCAGTGCCAAAAAAAAGATTAAGAAAAAATTAACGTTTTTATGCTGAATACATCACTGTAAAGTAAGGGATGGTGGATTGCAGTAAAAAACTAATGCTTAACAATTCTGAGATTCTGTAGGATTTTCTGGGATAGACCATTGCTGTGTGTCCAGTGAGTTGAGAGGGAGGGAGGAGGGAATTTGAAACTGCACAAAAGGAACGCATATTCTGCTAGTTGGCAACAATTATTATCGTTAATCAGTAATATTGCCATTTTTTAATAGATCTGCCAAGAAAGCTGAGGCAGAAGAAAACCAGCGCAGTTACAAACAGAAGAAGAAACGAAGGCGAATAAGGGTTCAAGAGGATTCGTCAAGTGAAAATGACAATAAGGTACCATGTGGTGGCCTGAAGTAATAAATGGGAAGAGGAGTTCCTGTCTCTCTTGTCCACTGCTCAGGGACTTGTGTATCTCAAACAGCTTTGCACAAAGTACAGTAAAAAGTTACAACTCTTCAGTGTTAATTCAGGCTAAAATTTGTAAAATGGCACCGTTGACTTTCTTTCTGTTTAGATCTTGAGAAAAATCCATGATGTTTGAATAAATGGATTTTTTAATCTAAATGTAAATGAGACAAATGGTAGACGAAGGCTTTAGTACTACTAGGGTTTCTTTTCCTGTGTGGAGCAGGTAACAGCTGATCTGATCCACCACTATAATAGAAAAATAGTTCTTTATTAATTATTATTAGCTACTAGTAAATGATAACAGTGCCTTCAGTACTGCCTTGGCACAGCTGGGCTTATCTTTAGTATCTCAGAGTACATTACAGTTAAGGTAACACTTCTTTTGCCCTGCTGGCTAACTTTTAAAAAAGGTATCTTTTTTCTTATGAGCTAAACTTCACCTGTGTATATAAGAATTTTTGGGGGCTTGTCTAAGAATGAAGGTTTTGATGGTCTTTGCCATAATTTCTTGCTAGTATGCACTATATTTAATTTCTAACAGAGTAATTCTGAGAATGAGGACAATGATGATTCCAAATCTCCCGGAAAAGGCAGGAAGAAAATAAGGAAAATCATTAAAGACGATAAGCTTAGAACAGAAACACAGAATGCACTTAAAGAAGAGGAAGAAAGAAGAAAACGTATAGCAGAGAGAGAACGGGAGAGAGAGAAGTTGAGAGAGGTATGGTCTGTTTTCTTTGTGAAATGCTGGGCAGTGGAACTGATGATGTCTAAGATGTATTTCTACCTGAATTTAATCTGATAAGTAATTTGAAAACTACTTACATGCAGCCATGTAAGCCACAAGTTTTATTTGCAGTTTCCTCCGGGTGAGCATTGATAAGTTTTATTTGACTACTGTGAGCTTTAGAAACCTGTTTCAATTCCCTACTGGTTCACTTTTCATAGGGAAAAGCACTCGGCCAGAGTGAGTTGTGGTGCGTAGTAAAGAATTGAAGATTTCTCCTTACTAAATAAATTGACTCCCAGTTTGTTAAATCTAGTGTCTCTTGAGTGCTTGGTATTAATCATGTGAGAACTATTCCTATAATGCCCTGCTTCTGTTTATAGGTGATAGAGATAGAAGATGCTTCACCTCTGAAATGTCCCATTACAACTAAGCTGGTTTTAGATGAAGATGAAGAAACCAAAGAACCATTAGTGCAGGTTCACAGGAGTATAGTTACCAGACTGAAACCACACCAAGTAGATGGTAAGGAAAGCGAGATTACAAAAAAAAAATTGTTTTTTTCTCCGCAGGGGCACAGCACCTTATGCATCCTGGATTAAAATCACAAGAAAAACTCCTTGGCAGGCAGATACCAGAATGTTTCCTCTTTTCTCCCTGTCCCCAAGATCAGTCATCTGCAGTCCTTATAGTAATATTTTCTTACCCAGTTGCCACATCTTCAGTGAAACTGTGAATATAATCAAGTTCAGGACAAAGATCACCCCACGTAACAACCCACTGGACAGAAATGAATCACTTATTATCCTAACAGCTGCTTTTCTAAGAGTTACCATGATCTTTAAATGAGCACACCTGTTTCTTATAGGATGAACTTCGGTAAAATGAATGTTTAGTAAGAAATTTCAATAATTTTCTTCAGGTGTTCAGTTCATGTGGGATTGCTGTTGTGAATCTGTAAAAAAAACAAAGACATCTCCTGGTTCTGGATGCATTCTTGCTCACTGTATGGGCCTGGGGAAAACGTTACAGGTAAGAAACAAAAGTCATCTTGTTTCCTAGGCTGTGGCTTCCTCTCAAAAGCTGATCCAGCAAAAGGCAATTCTGATGGCTTTCAGAACACAGTAAAACTTCCTGTTTCATAGACAGTGACTCAAGGACAGTTGCTGGAGGAAAATGTTTTGTGCAGACGTCTTGAGAAAGAAGCTGTGTTTGTAGGCTGCAGCTACGAAGGTTCTGATACACATTTATCCTTTCTTTGCTTTAAAAATACTTAAAATTAAACTAGGTAATCACTGATGTTTGTGTGAAAAGGTCATATTTATTTCCAAGTGCTGTGTAGCTCCTCTGCAACTCAGAAAAAAGAAGATAGAGTGGTAGGAGACAGGCTTCAGGAACCTGTTTCCGAGACAGTTTAATGATCTTAAGCAGGTTGTGTTTAAATTTTACTGTCTTCCTCATTCGTGTGTTTTTTCCCTGAACTGTTTGTTTTCTTGAGTGCTTTTTAAATTTATTTGCTGCGCTGATAAAGCACAAGTTTATTGGGTTTGGGGCTTTTTTAAATGCCAGACTTTTAGTGCCTAAGGTCAGATGCTTTGTGCTTTTGCTGCCGTTTAGACTCTTCTGGCTGTTCCCAGCAGTAATTGTTCACACATACATGCAGATTTTTGGAGCAGGTAAGAAACTTGGTTGCCTTGGCAGTACACTGTAGGGCGTGCTTTCAACCCCTTTTTCACTTTATTTCTTTTCACTGGTTTTCCAGTTCTTTGCTTCCTGACATCTTCAGGTTCAAGCTTTCATTGTCACTTCAGGGCGTGTTCTGTCTCCTTTACACTGCTGGAAACTGCTTTGTAAAAATCTTGAAAACAGAATATTATAGCATTTCTTAAGATTCCCGTATTTCTGGCTCTCATACGAGTGGTTCTTCCACCCTGTTAAAAGTTGCACAGTGAACAACTTGACATTTCTATTAGTCCTTAATATCGGAAGCTCAATCCTTGCCTTAAAATGTTTCTGCTGAAGCTCATCACCCGAGCAGTTGCTGTCAGTGCTCACAGCTGTTGCTCTTGGGCCTCTTGCAATCATTGCAGGTCTCTGGAGAAGCTTATGCCTTTGACCTTCTAAAGAGGTGAAAGATCAAACCCAGTTTTCTTTTCCCTGCATCTCTGTATTGATGCTCTTTTTAGGATAGTCAGGAGTGTTGAATTCCCTTTTGTGTTTGCTTGTTTCCAAGCATCAGTCAGCCTTCATGAACTCTGGGTTTGCATTTAGCCAGATGTAGCACCACCACTAACCCTGGGAGCAGAGAGCTGGGGTGAGTTGGCCATCTGGCTCCTCTGCTGCCTGGTCTCTTCCCAAGGATCCCCTTTAGCAGAAGTCTTTTGACAGAAGAACCTTTCCCTCTGATTCTGGGAAAGAGAAAGGGAATTTTTCAAGAACTCTGAAGACGAAAGGCAGGTGATAACCTCGTCTGTGCTTGAAAAGGCACTTGGAAAAGCAGGGCCACTGTGGTCTCCCTGATTGGCCTTCATTGATGCTGCTTCCTCATTTCCGGAGGAGGGAGATATTCCCACGTTTTTATCAGGACAACTGGCCAGCACAATGACCTGCTGTGAATTTTTTGATCTCTAGCTTGAGCTGAATCATTAGAAATGCAATTGCAGCTTCTGCAGACATAGGAATTGACCTGAACCGATTTCAGCTTGGGATCAATCCAGGCCTTCCTGTGCTAGGAGTGGTTCTTAGCTATAAAGTCCCTTTTCAGGAGATCCTGCTGGTGCTCTGGGGAGTTTGACCAGCAAATCTAGATCGTGTTAGCAGCCAGCACTTGTGCAACACTTCATTCTGAATTCCTTCTTCATATGCTCCAAATGTGGATGCACTTCCCTGGAGTACAGTCTCTTGAGCTTGGCAGTGGTGGTTCTCAAAGAGGTTATTTTTTTCCTGCAATGAGGTAGGCCTTTTCACCATCCTCTTCCATCTTGATCAGTTGTGGCAGGAGCTTCCACACTGGATTGGGAAGCCCCGTCACCTGACCCGAAGGCCCAGCATCTGTTCATTCCTAGGCAGCTCAGTGTATCAACGCACTGGAATTCCAAGCTCCATGGAGTTTGGCTCAGCATTGTTGTGCCATAGCTGGATTCATAGTCTGCAAGTGACTGCAGCCAGCTCTGTGACCTTGGCAGTCACTTGGCAAACAAAATGCTGTGAGATCCTGTGACAAGCAGTCAGTCTTTGACACCTGTGTGTTTGGGATGAGGCATCTCTGTAGTTTTTACTCACTGTAGTGCTCACTCTGCCTTCCTGGTTGGTGTTTGTCGAAGTCAGCACACCTGGATGCTGCTAAAGAGCAGACTTGGCTTGGCTTGATGCCTTTCGCTGGTATTATTTGTAGAGCCTTGCAATGTGCTCCAAGAGAAAGTTACAGAATCACAGAATCAGACGGGTTGGAAAGGACCTCGGGGATCACCAAGTCCAACCCTTGATCCAACCCCACTGCGGTTCCCAGACTATGGCACTCAGTGCCACGTCCAGCCTCATCTTGAAAACCTCCAGGGACAGAGAATCCACCACTTCCCTGGGCAGCCCATTCCAATGGCTTATTACCCTCTCTGGAAAGAACTTCTTCCTAAGTCTTCAAAGAGAATTCAGCAGGTGTCTGTTATTCCTTGCTGGTCTTTGCTGTGCTCAGATGGCTTCCTGATCCTTGAATCTGCCTTCTAAACCAGGATCTTCAAGCAGTGAAGTTACATGAGAAACAGCTAATCCTGATAGCTAATCTCTCTCACCTGATTCAGACACTGGTTTTTTAGGACTTTCTGGTCCCAAGAATCTTTCTGTACCAGCAAATTGTAGGATATGGTCAAGGAATGCCTTGACTGGCGAAACATTTTCAGATCCTGTAGATCCCTTGGATTCTTCTGCAAAGAACAGGCTCAAGGGAAGCTTGGGTTTTGTGGTTTTCTGAATCTGGTTTTTCTGGCGGGCCTGGGGGGTTTGAGTGCCACAGAGCTGTAGATGATCAGAGGGACTGAGGTCATTTGCTGTGTGGAACAGTTCAGGTAACCCAAGCTGCAGCCTTGGTTGGTGGTGCACAGTTTGTTGACAGCGGGTTTTTGAGAACTCCAGCTGCAGTATATACAGCTTTGGTTTGTTTAGGGAAGTTGGGGAGACAGACACGGTATTTTGACAGTCTACAGTTCTATAGAACACTTTTGAAAATCACCTTTGAAGAGTATATTTTCACATGCTTGATTCTAACTTAGATGTTGTGGTTCTGCAGGAGTAAATTACACCTTTTACTGGAGATTTGTAATGCTTTGCAGGACTGTTGCCTAGGGGACTTTGTATATTTATGTTTTATACACTCTATGGTTTAATGAAGTGTTTCACAGCAGAAAGTCTTTTTCTATGTGATCCATATGTATTAATGACTATTATTTTGGCTGTAACTTCTCAATAATCAAATAAAACCATAGTTACGAACGTGTATCAACATAAACCATTTTTAAGGCTCGTGCTTACAGCTTAGGTAGCTGGTTTTTTCCCTCTGTATTCATTTGCCAGTCATTCTGCTGTGCTCTATGATGGCACTGGTTGTTTAGCTCTCTTAGAGCTGAATCAGCCATCAGTTTCAGCAGACTTTGTGAACTGCAGAGCAGGGTATCAGTAGCAGTCGGGCAAGTCAGGCAACGGGGACCTTGCTGGCCAGGACACAGGACTTCAGTGATGAGTCTTCAGGTGTAGTTTTTGCATCTCTGAGCACGAGATGCTTCAGTCTTACCACAGAACAACCAGTAACCCCTCGTCTTGCAGCAACTAAAAGCAATTTGTTGCCCTGTGTTCCAAGTATAGTCGTGCAGTTAGAAATTCCTTTGAGCAGTGTATTAAATCAGAGTTGCCAGATACCAAGGTTTTATCCAGAAAAAACTGTGAGAAGGGTGGATTAGAGTGCAGTCACCATTTAAAGTCAGGTGGGAGAGCTGGAGATCACTGACTCAGTTCTGAGTCCTCTAGTCCTGCTGCACAAAACAGACCCAGCACAGAGTGACAGCAGAAGATTTAAGGTTTTTCTCAGGCCTCAAGGAGGTGTTGTCATGTGCAACATAGAGCCAGGCTGGCTACAGGGTGAATCCTTGGAAAACAGTTCCATTACCTGCTTCAGAGATCCTCTGAGAATTTGCCAATATGTTGAAAAAAAGTGAAAAACTGTTTTAAGACTGAAATTCGCTTTCAAGAAACTTGAATGTGAGTTTATTTGATGTTTTGGGTGAGTTCCGGGGGAAAGCTTAAAAATGACCTGATACAAATTTTGAATTTGTGAAGATGATTGGTGACATGTAAAGGGAGGGGTCCTACTCATGAAATCCTTCAGCAATTCAAAACTGCCTGTGGCCCAGTACATGAAGGATGTCTGCAGCCATGTAACACAGAGTAAGAAGTGTATGAACTCAAAGTACACCTTTGGGTGTAGAGGATGGATTAAATTTTAAGCAGTGAGTTGAAACAGAAAAAACATGTTTAAACAAGACTGTTGGTAATTAATTACATAGTTGAACAGATAATTGTATCTTTCAGTCCTGGTGTTTTAATGCCCAGTGGTTTATTTAGTGTTCTGTCTGTTTTTAACTCTTGCAGGTAGTAAGTTTTCTTCATACAGTCTTGCTGTGTGACAAGCTGGATTTTCGGACAGCTCTCGTTGTGTGTCCACTGAACACTGCCTTGAACTGGCTGAATGAGTTTGAAAAATGGCAAGAAGGTTTAGAAGATGAGGAAAGACTAGAGGTACAAGGCTTAAAAAGAGTTTCTTAAAAATGAAATAACTGAACGGTTTACACGTAATTGGGGAGCTCCACCACTCAAAATATAGGCTAAGGAGTGTGAAAAATCTACTTGCATGAATAAGTCTTAAATAGCAGAAGTGACACCGGTATTTCAGTATTTTAAGAGGAATTCCAGCATGTTTTTCCCCTTTGGAAGGTCTGTGAGCTGGCAACCGTGAAGCGCCCTCAGGAGAGGAGCTACATGCTGCAGCACTGGCAGGATGAAGGGGGTGTGATGATTATAGGCTACGAGATGTATCGAAATCTGGCACAAGGCAGGAATGTCAAGAGTAGAAAACTTAAAGAAATATTCAATAAAGCTTTAGTTGATCCAGGTAAGTGAAAATTATTGCATTTTGTGTATATTTACTTCCTGGTTTATGCGCATGAGCGAAGCAAATAAATAAAAACATCAGTAAGACTGATCAGATTTTCTTTGCTGCATTTCGTGAGTTACAGAAGTTATTGTTCAGAAACTTCCCCATCTGCTTTTATAAATGGCGGAAGTCTTTGTGACAGTCTTTTCTGTTGGATCAAATGCAAAAATGACCCCAGGAATATATCCTGGAAACTTTGCCCATTAAGTTTTTTTTCTACCATTGCTTTCTTTGCAAGGTGATCTAAGGTAATCTCATGTTCCGAATCTAAGGTTATTTTCACCTGCTGTTTTGTTACAACCACAAACTGCTTTGTCCTTGATAGAAATCTCTCACTAAGGGGGCAACTACACAGAAAAATGTGCCTTAGAAGTGGGAAATAAGTGTTAAGTAAGTGCTAATTAAATGAATTCAGATAAAGCAGTTTTTTTTTTTTTTTAGTCTTGGTTTCAGCTGAGCTGAACTGAGCAAACTTAAATCAACATGTATGGAAGCACTTGAAAGTATTCCAAGTTAATATTAACTGATCTATCAGGTGGTCACAAAAAAGAACTAAAGATTTTAGGACTAGCAAGTTTCACCAAAATAGCAAAATTTCCCTTCAGTTTCTGAACTGGCACCTGATACCTGAAAATAACTTAGTTATTATTTTAAAACCTGTTTTTAAAAGGCACCTTTGCTGTAACTTTGGGATTTCTCTGCCTTTCTCTTTAAATTGAGAATGCAGATAGGTAGGTGGGGTAAACGCAGGTAGGCTTCCTTGGATTTTAATTATCTGACTGGACTTTATGTTGACTCTGTGTGGTTAATTTTCTTTTTTTTTCTTCTTGTTGATAATTGTACTTGGTGAGCGTGATTTTTGTGAAGTTCCCTTTAATAGTAGGGCTGTGAATTTTGTTTTGACAGACAAAGGTTATTTTAATGGGGAAAATAACTTTGTGATTATTGACGTTGGCCACGTGGAATTGGCGTCTTCAGTGCTGCAGAAAACCTGTTTGAGCAGCTAAAACATTACTTAATTTTCTGCCAGCTTGACTCACGAAATCATGTAATTGCTGTGGAGTCAGGGAAGCTCTAGTACGGCAGCTGGTGAACTATTTTTGTGGTCATGTTGATTCCACACACATCATTTAAGCAGTGAAGGAAATGCCCTTCTCGCCAGTGGGTTTTTTGACTCCTAAAGTTGTAGTTACTAAATACAAACAAACCAAAAACCCAGCCAGAAACCAAACCAAAAAAAGAAAGTGTAGGGGAACCCCATGCTGTCAGTGTTATTCTATATCTGATTTGCTCAGCCTATTGCATTTATTGAGAATATTGTCAGGAAAGCCAAAGCTAGAGAAGAAAAGTGTGAATTGCTGTCTCAAAGTAGTGGTGACAGGACAGTACCTTGGTACTCAGGGGGTCGTGTTCTGATGCAGCAAGGAAATAAAATGTGATTGATTTTCGTGGATTTTTTTCCTTGTGGAAAGTGTGAACATGGAACCTCCTTTTTATTCTCTTCTTGGACTCGGGGGTTGGTAGGATGGAATTGAACCGTAAGGAAAATCAACCTTGAAATAACTCTGTGGTTATTTTCACAGAACCACAGAATCTTTAAGGTTGGAAAAGACCCCCAAGGTAAAGTCTGACCTTCAACCAAATGCCCTCTAAACCATGTCATGTTTTTTGAACAGTCCAGGGTTGGGACTCCACCACCTCCCTGGGCAGCCCCTTCCAGTGCCTGACCTCCTTTTCTGTGAAGAAATTTCTCTGAGTATCCAACCTGAACTTCCCCTGCCACAGCTTGAGGGCATTTCTCGTTACTTCATGCTGTTTCAGATCTTCCTCTGTTTTAACTAATTGGGAAAAACCAAAAGTGTCCATCTGTTGTTATCCATTAGTTTTTGGAACCATTTGGATTGGCTAAATTGATGAGAATGTTCATTCAAGATGCTTATTTATTTCTTGCTATCTTGGAGCATTAGCATGGACAGTACAGCAGGCTGGCAGGACAAGGGTTAGAAGTGATGCGCTGACTTACTGCTGTGACTGGAAAGAGGAAAACCTTTGCCCCTGGGAGTATTTTTCATTTAAAAAGCTGCAAATTGGTATTTGAGTGCTGATTTAATGGTATGTGTCTGGTTCAAGTGAACACTGCTGGGCTATGACATACTGTATAGTAGAAGCTTGTGTTGCACTGTAGAGGTTTAGCCAAAGTTTATGGGTGGAGAACTGATTTCATTAATTAACTAGCTCTACTGTGTTAAATAGTGGCAGGATTATAAACACATGCAGAGCAACAAATGGTTTTCCATGATGCTTTGTGCCACTGCAGAGGTGCTGTTGGTTTATAGATTGCTGCTGTGCTTTGCTCGCAGCACTTCAGCAACTTTGTGTTTTTTTTCTAAGTGTTGCTACTAATAAAAATTCCTCTACTATTTAACTTGGAAACTGCTCTTCAGTTGGCAGTTGTATAAAGTTCTTGCAGACTTCAGAGGAACAGGAGAACTGTGTGTATATATCTCTGTATATCCATCTTTTATGTATTTCGTTAACACCTGTAAATACAGCAGGGATAAGAAAATGAAGATTGATTTTTGAGGAAAGGTTGCAGGAGAAAGGCTTTTTAGCCTAGAAAAATGGCAACTAAATGACAAATTTTCCATCATGTAAGAGCTGGTTAGTGAAAGGAGTGTTACCACTTGGTTTTGACATCAGCTGGAGAAAGGAAAGGGCAGAATTTATTTGGATTTGCAACAGAGATGATTTAAATTGGGTGTTATTCCACAGTGTTTTAGCAAGAGAGAGGTCATGGTGTTTCCCATTTCTGTCAGGGAGGGTTTGTCTGTCCCTTTTTAAAAACTCTTATCTCAGGTGGAAAAACTAGACTAACTGATCCCTTGAGGTCTCTCTGAGTTTTACATTCCTCTATAATATTTTGAGGAATGTTCTGTCCGTGGTGACTTGCATTTGTGTTTTTTGAGAAGAAGGGAGAAAACCCACAAATTTATGGAAATCCCTGCTGCTGACTTGGAGCCAAGATGTTAGTTCAAGGTATATATTTGTGCCAAACAAAGCACAAATAATCATTATAAGATAGGGGGTTTTTTTGTATTTTTGCTGTCATTCACTTATCTAAACACGTTAGTGAATCACAGTCTTTGATGAAATGAGGACAGGTGAAAGGATCTGTCAGTATTAGAGATGGTTGCCTGAAATGGAAGGAGGACTTTGTATGTAGCCACTCAGTGCTTTTCATGCTGTCAAAATTGGGAAGGTACAAAAATTGTGAAATAATATTGGGAAATGTTTCTGTGGCAGGTGTGAAAATTCAGAAATAAGTAGGCTTGGACAAGCCTAAGTGTGTTTGAAATTTGTATGTGGGTTTTCAGAATTGTCTTCTAGACTTGGCTCAAAAATCTTTTATTTTTTTCTCCTTGGAAAGAAATATTTTCTTGATTCCTTTTCTGTTAATGTGTGAGATTCAAATCACTTTCTGACCCTTAAAATAGCATGGTTGAGGTGACTGGCACTGCATGAGATCATGTAGGGGGTCAGAGGTGTAATTCTCTGTTGTTGATCACTGCCCTAGGATTAATTTTCTTCTTTACAAGGCAGTTTAAATTTAGTCTGAAGAAAACTCTTCTTAGTAAGTTATAGAAGACTGGATTGTCCTTGCTGATAAAAACTCCTTTGCCACCTCAGATATCGGCCTTTTTGGGGCTGAATACTGAACCCAGCTCATGGCTTTTCTCCAAGGTGCATCAGCTTGTCTTCACTGACTGTGGGGTTGATAGTGTTGGAATTGAGGTCAGATTTAGAGCTGGTAAAACATTCTAAGTCATTAGAGGCATCCTAGAATATCTTTTACTATTCCTTTCGAGAAAGGAGCTTCCAAAAATTGCCCCAAATCTGAAAACAATTAGGATGTGTAAGTCTGCTGTGCCAAATTTGGTATTATTTGTCTTAAACCCCAAACTGTAACATTTAATTTTAATAGAGTTGCTTTGCATATTGTGGAAATGTATTGTGGTGTGGTTTTGACATTCCTTGTGCAACTCGCACAACAAAAGTCTGGAATCCTTCGGTTTATCTTCTGGAGGAAATCTGAGGACCTTTCTGAGGTGACTTTCAGCTACAAGGTGGCAATTCACTTGTCTGTAATTCAAATCAGATTCGGTTGTGTTTTATCTTATCAAGGCTTCTGAGTGCACTGTGTATCCCTACTGACACTGACCTGTTGCCTTAAGGAAAAATTGCAGATGACCTGAATTTTGGTGTTTTTGGGGTTGCCTGAGCGTCAGTAGGTGGCAGCCTAAAGCTGGAGGGAAGGAATAGTTTTCCAGAGTTTTGACAGGGTGGATGGAGGTGTAGCCATGCACTCACAGCTCCAGGGATAGACCATTTTAATAGGAATATATTACAAAGCTGTATTTAATCCTTTCCGTGCAGATTTCACGAGCAACAGCCTGTAGTTTACCAGAATGGCTGCTGTGAATGCTTGTGCACAGGCTGAGTGAGAACCCAAATGGTGCTAAAAAACCCCACCATAAAACACACACACAAGTTTAAAAAACAAAAATTAATCACATCTGTAGAACAAATTTTGGGTTCTTTACACTGTCAGTTTCTTTGTGGTTATAAAATATGGGAGAAATGTAATGTTATTTCTTTTCTAGGTCCTGACTTTGTGGTTTGTGATGAAGGACACATTCTGAAGAACGAAGCATCTGCTGTCTCTAAGGCAATGAACTCTATTCGGTCTAGGAGAAGAATAATTCTTACAGGAACACCACTGCAAAATAATCTTATAGAATGTGAGTAGTTGTCTAGTTTAAGAAGTGTTTCCTTTATTATACTTTAGTCTGGCAGTAAGACAAAGATAGATTTAGTTTGATTAGGAGAAAAGAATTGGACACAGTGAAGCTGCCTGTGAGTTCTCGGTATCTATATTTAGATATGACACATTTATTTTCTGTTTGAATTGATCCCAGTACTGTGCTTTCCATTTTGAACAATTCAAGTGTGATCTTTCTGTCCTAGATCACTGCATGGTTAACTTTATTAAGGAGAATTTACTTGGTTCAATTAAGGAGTTCCGGAATCGGTTCATAAACCCGATCCAGAACGGGCAGTGCGCAGACTCCACTCTGGCAGACGTCAGGGTGATGAAGAAACGTGCACACATTCTCTATGAGATGTTGGCTGGATGTGTTCAGGTAAGAACAGCTTGACCTGAGCTACACACTTCATTTAACTGCAGGCAAAGAGAGGAGTTATTTCATCTCCTTCTGATAAAAGCACCCAAAGGCCTGTAAACTTGTTATCTGAGAGCTCCATTAACTTTTGACTTCTGTATATTTTCACTGATTCTTAGATCTCGGCGTTATTTATTGTGACTAGAAAAAATGACAGTGACACTTGGATAAAAACTAAGAAATCTGTGTATCCTAAGCAGGACATATACATGTATTGAAGAATACAGCTGTTTCCTGCTAGGGGACTAGAAAATTTTATGATAGAGCGGGGGCATTAGTTGCTTTGAAATATTCTTATTTAATTCGATATGCATGTTTAAAGAATACATATTTAAAAACTGAACTGCCTTAAAATCTGCACAGAAAGTTGGTGATCCACAGTTCATCACTTGGTTACGAATTCCTCTTTTTCCTGATCTAAGAGAATCAGTACAATGGGGAAGAGGAGAGAAAGAAAATAATTTTGGTCCAAAAGAGTGAAGAGTTTGTTATTTTAAGGACCTTAGATTAAAAAAAAATTAACAAAACTGCCTAGACTTCCAGAATGAAAGGCTCGATTCTTCACCCTTCGGTTAACCTGCACCTTGTGGGCTGTCAGCAGGATGTTGCTGCTCTTCTGCTTTCCAAAGCCAGGCCCTGGCAGCCCAGTCGAAGGTGTGACACTGCCCATCTCCTCCTGGCTGGGCAGTTGTTGGTAGTTGATTTAATAACCCACGTGAACACGAGCTGGGTGAAATGGTCATGGTGGAGACAGTGCCCCCAGCAGAGAAATAAGGAGCTTTATGGCAGTGTAAGAGACTTCCTATCATAAAATCTTGGAAATAGGAGTAGTACCGAGAGCATAGTGTGCATAATTCTATCCAGCAGTACAGGAACACGAACTGAAAGACGGAATGGGAAGAGCAACATAAATATCAAGTAAATTTTATGTGTGTTCAGGTGCTGGGCACCCTGTGTTTGTGCAGCACTGGGTGCAGCCCACAGGGCTTTTGTCCCAGCGCTGCATGGAGCAGATCCTGTCCATGGAGAGCAGCTTTCCCTTCTGCTCAGAGCTACCATATCATTGCCTTACAAGAAAACAACTCTGTTGCCACAGGGTGTTCTCACGAGCCATGAGGTGTCACCATCAGCCGGACCAAGTGGGAGCTGCCTGCAGGCTCCTGTTGCTGAGGGTGCCCTGCAGGATAACCAGGGGTTTGTGCAGCACAGCACAGGCAGAGCAGCTCTGATCAAGGTCACTTCACTCCTGAATGTACAACAATCTCTGGTCAGGATCAATCACCATTTGGCTGAAGTGGGGGTAGAGAGACGTAGACTCTGTAACAGTTGAAAAAAATTAAAACAGAAGTAAAATCTGCATTGCCCCAAGCAGGTATTCAGAAAATGTGTTATCCTGAGTTCCACCATGATACGAACATTGGTATTAGCTGCTTGACTTACCCATGCTTTCACAGAAAAAAGGTTTTAGTATTCACACTTAAATACTTAAGTATTTAGTATTTCACACTTGCCTGGCATACTTTCACAGGAAAAGGTTTTAGTATTCTAAAAAACCCCGCAAAAGTAGTTCCCAGAGCAGCTACTGGAGTTGCAGTCAACTCTGCAAGGACTTGGAACTGGACATGGGGTTAACAAGTCATAGGCTTTTGCCAGCGTAACCACACTGACTAGGTAAGATGGGTTCCTGCTGACAGGGCCTGTACTGGGTTGTATTTCATGGGTTATTTTTCCCCCCTTTGTGGTTGGAAAGCATCTGAATCATTGTAATTTATCCATTTGGCATTGAAGATGCCAAAAGTTCTTAAGCTCTCAGGAGTCATTTTTGTGTTTGTGACTAAAGCACTGTTTGTAAAATTGCAGAGGAAAGATTACACAGCATTAACAAAATTCCTCCCTCCGAAATACGAGTATGTTCTGGAGGTTCGGATGACACCTATTCAGTGCAAACTGTACCAGTACTACTTGGACCATCTGACAGGTATGTGCCTACACTTCTCTCTGGTCACAGACTGGTGACCATTTAATAAGCGGCATTTTGCCACAGTTGGTAGGCTGGGGTTTTTAGATGTGTTATTGGCTCTATGGATGTATTTTTCTGCTTCCTGTAAGATTTACTTTAGCTCTTGACACTTGAATTGTAGCAAAACATCTGGGCTTTTTGAGAAAGAATAATCATACTTGTATCGCTTAACAGCAGTCCACCTTCAGGTTTTGGTTCATATTTCTATTTCTATAAATATAAATATATTCTATTTATATTACTAAATATAAAATGTAATTGATTTTATGTCTTACTGTTCCAAGAAGCAAGGTATTGACTGTAAGACTGGAGGGAGAGAATACAGAATTGAACTGTCCTGGCATAAGCACAGGCAAGCCCTGCAGTTCCCTTCTGCCTTTGAGAGCTGAAGCTGTTTTTTGTCAAATATTGGCTCTTTTGTGGAATTGTCTCTTCCTCTCAAAACCCATAAGTCTAGGTTTCACAATGACTGTGCTCTTCATCTGCTTTCAGTGAGATCTTGACTGGTCTGTCTTGGAAATTTGCATCTTCCCCCCAGAAAGTGTAAATTTGTTTAATTGAAAAGGTGTAGAAGGGAAAAAACACAACTCTAAAATGTGTTACTGTGGGCTGGTGTGCTGTTCACTGCATTAGGGATGAGCCACTGTAGCTTGTAATTTTTGTATATCAAGGTATTGGGATATCAGTGTCTCAGTGGCACATGTCCCACGCTCACTGTGGCAATGGTCATCTCCAGGAACGCCTGGGGAGGTTTTCTGTACCACAGCCTTGTCCCTCAGCTGCAGCTCTTGGGTTCTGAAGCAATTCACTTAATGAATTTCATAGTCAAGAATGTTTAAGGCACTGCTAGTAGGATTTTTTGTAAAGCATGAAGCAGGTATTCCTGTTCTGCAGCGGTTACAGAATGTCCTACATAGTCTGCTGGGCCAGTTTATTATGGATTTTTTTGCACTTGTTAAACTACCTGTCTTAAAATGCCTGTCTGTTGCTGAGGGTTATTTTTAACTGTATTTTTCTATTCTGGTTATTCTCCCCAGTTTAATTACTAGAAAAATGAATTGTATCTCAAATTGTATCTCAAACTGATTCATAGCAGTATGGAGTTCACTGTGTTGTTTTAACACCTTTAGATTCTGGAGAATGCAGTTTCTGCTCTCCTAGGTGAACTGCCAGCTTCACAGAATCATAGAATCAGCAGGGTTGGAAAAGACTTCTGAGATCATCCAGTCCAACCCTTGATCCAACCCTGCTGTGGTTCCCAGACCACAGATGCCACATCGAGTCTCACCTTCAACACCTCCAGGGATGATGACTCCACCTCCTTCCTGGGCAGCTCATTCCAATGGCTGAGCACTCTCCCTGTAAAAAATTTCTTCCTAATATCCAACCTAAACCTCCCCTGGCACAGCTTGAGGCTGAGCCCTCTTGTCCTACTGCTGGTTCCTGGGAGAAGAGACCAACCCCCCTCCTGCTCCTGTCAGGGAGTTGTGCAGAGCGATGAGGTCTCCCCTGAGCCTCCTCCTCTCCAGGCTGAGCCCCCCCAGCTCCCTCAGCCTCTCCTCACAGCACTTGTGCTCCAGTCCCTTCCCAACCTCACTGCTCTTCTCTGCCCCTGCTCCAGCCCCTCCATGTCCTTCCTGAGCTGAGGGCCCAGAACTGGACACAGCACTCCAGGGGTGGCCTCACCAGTGCTGAGTCCAGGGGCAGAATCACCTCCCTGCTCCTGCTGCCACACTGTTCCTGAGCCAGGCCAGGATCCATCGGCCCTCTTGGTCCCCTGGGCACACTCTGGCTCATGTTCAGCTCCCTGTCAATGAGCAGTTCTGTTTTCTGTTGCCTCTATTTAGTTGAGTTATAAAGAGTTTTAGAAGTCTGTAGAACTTGTTAAGTTGAAAGTTGCTAATGGCAACTTCCTCTGTGAAACTCATGATGAGGGAAGTCAAGTCCTTACAATTCCATTTCCCAAAGCACAAATGGGAAGATACTCCAAGTTCTATGACTAAACATAGCAGGAACCTGCTTTCTTAAAATACTTTGTAGATGTTCAGAGGGGTTATCTTATGCATTGAGCAAATGCACCGAATAAGTTTTGTTTTTTTTTCTTTTTGTAGACATTTGATAACTGCGAGGCAACAAACACTATTTTCTTGCAGGTCTACTGTCATGGTTTAGCCCATTCCCCTCAGTATTAGAGTAGAAGATGGTTGATTCCAGGTGAAAAATGTGCCTTAAATTATGCACATAATAAATATGAAAAACAATCTCTTTCAGGAACCTAATGTGGTGCTTAATGAGAAATTGAGACTAGAAAAAAGAAATGTAACTCTCTGAACATTGTTACTACTTTGCACTAGTCTGCTTAGGCAATGAACAAATAGGCTGGGCTCTTTTAGGGTTTCTATTGTAGCAGAATACTGCAGCATTACAAGGCATTAAATATAGGTAGATAAAAACAGCAAGCCAAATTCGTTGGAATCTAAATGCCAATGTTATTTTGTGTTTTCCACCTTGGGCTGCTTTTACAAAACCCAAATGGACATGGATGTCTTTTTAAGAGGATTTGGAGTCATTCCTATACTGGGGAAAAATGTGCTTTTATGTAAAAATGCCATCATGTTTCTCATTATCACGAGAAAGGGGAAAATCTAATTTTGACAACTAATTTTAACTAGGAAAAAAAAGCCTGTGACTGAGTAATTTGAGCTCTTTTACAAGAGATGTTACAATATGATGTGCATCTGGCAAGAACACTCAGTGCTGCACTGGCGGGTTGTTCAAAGGGGGAACAGAATGTGGCAAACTCACTTCAAGGTTCCACTCCAAAACCTGAACTTTATTGTCAGGTGTAGGTGGTGGCAATGAAGGTGGAAGAGGCAAAGCTGGAGCTAAGCTATTCCAGGATTTCCAGATGTTGAGCAGAATCTGGACTCACCCTTGGTGTTTGCAGCTGGACTATATTAGCAAAGAAAATAAGGTAAATTAGATATATCAAAATACTCTCTATTGGGAACTTTCCAAATAAGCTTTGCCAAACTATAGGTGAAGTTTTGTCAAATTAATGGCAATCTTTGTTGCTGGGGGGTATCTTTGCTGCTGGTTTTGTCATGTTTTTCTTTCAGGGTATGTTGTCATTCTTAAAATATTTCTCAAGGCCAACCTTTGTAGAACTTACCATTGTTTAAATGAAGAATAAACAAATGGCTAAAGGTTTAGTAAAAGCTTCTGGATGAATATACTTAATAATTTCTGGGTTTTTGTCTTTTGAGGGCTATTTTGATGAAGACAGCATGGATGACTTCATAGCTTCAGATTCGGAAGAAACTTCGATGAGCTTAAGTTCTGATGATTATGCAAAGTAAGTGAGCTTTTATTTTGTTTGTTGGATTTGTTTTCCTAATAGAACTGAAGTGATTCCTATAAAAGTGAATGTTTGTTTTATATTTCATGTGTCTGTTAGAATATGTTCTCTAGCAGTGGGATTTAAAAAAGAAAAATAATGGGGTTGTATAATGTTGCTTTTTTAGGAAAAAAAAATCCAAGGGGAAAAAGGTGAAGAAAGAGTGTAGCTCAAGTGGAAGTGGCAGCGATAATGATGTTGAAGTCATTAAAGTCTGGAATTCAAGATCTCGTGGAGGTGGAGAAGGAAACGCAGAAGATCTTTCAAACAACCCTTCATCAACAAAGTCAGATGAAGGTGAGCATAATACAGAATGAATAAAATGTGAGGCAGCTTCATTTTGAAAAAGGCGGTTGGAGAGGACTTTGAGGAATTCTGCTGTGTTGCAGAATGGCAAATTCCTTAATTCCATACTTACAGCTCCTGCTCTTCCTAATGGTACACTCATCCTGGAAAAACGAGGGGCATCAATTTAGAACTTGGGGGTCTTGAGGCAGGGAAGCTGCACAATGATTTTTTTTTTTTAATTCAGAAGTACAAAATAATATAAAGTTAACTGAGGAGCAATGCTGCTTTTCATCTTCTTTTAACATTTTGCTAGAAGATTAATGGAAAGATTAAGAAACATACATGTCATGATTTGTTGCACCTGGAACTTGAATTGGATGTTGAGTGAGCAGGTATGAGGCAGCAGGAATACAAGCCCTTTTAAAAGATTATTATTCAAGCTTCTTAAAGCTGCATTTTTTTTTATTTTTCTTTAATAATCTAGATTTTGTCTTGTATCTGGAATTATAGAGGTAATTTTCCGATTCTGTCATTTTGTGTGTGTATAGTGATTTTCCCTAAGTAGTTGAATTTTTCGGGGACAGTTAAGGTGAGAATTCTGGGGTTTTTTAGTCCCCACACTAATGACAAGTGTACTGTAAATATGTAAGGGAGGAGTGTGTGTATGTAAAACACACAAGAGATTAAATGTGTTAATTACATTAGAGGCAGGCTGAGTTTCTGTCTCTAAATCACTTCAATGTTTACCTCTTGTGCAGCCTTGTAATTGCTAACAGTGCAAATGCTGGGGGGGGGGTTGTCTCTAACTCTTTTCATACCATTTACATCTAATAATGAGGAAACAAGTCTGTTCAGACATTTCAAAGCATTTAAATGGAGACCACTTTCTTATCTTTGATTTTGGTTTGGTTGTTTTTTTTTTTTTTAGGCAAAGCTACATCCTCTTCCAATCCTGGCAGCCCAGCACCAGATTGGTACAAAGATTTTGTCACTGATGCAGATGCTGAAGTGTTGGAACATTCTGGGAAAATGGTGCTTCTCTTTGAAATTCTTCGAATGGCAGAGGAGCTTGGAGACAAAGTGTAAGTCGGTTCTAGACATATTACTAATGACCTTATAAATATGTAGTCTGACAGTGTTCTTAATTCACTCTTCATTATGCTGTAGTTTTCTGAAGCAAATGTGCAAAGGCTACATGCCTTTTTATGAGGGATTTTTCCCACACATGCCCAAGGTTCCACCGAAGTCTTCACCTGTGTCTAGAAGGGCTGTTTGTTTCAAAGGGAGAAGGGAAAAAAACGCAATCAGTACAATAAATGAAATAACTTCAGGGATGAATTTTGCATTTTCCTGCTTCTGTTTCCAGCCTAGTGTTCAGCCAGTCCCTGATATCTCTGGATTTGATAGAAGATTTCCTGGAGCTGGCTAATAGGGAGAAATCTGACAGAGATAAGCCTCCTATCTATAAAGGTGAGTGTCTCCTTGAACCACTGCAAAGCTCATAACTTTTACAAGTCTCTATTCAGTCCACAGGGAATGGATTTGAAATAAGTGTTGCATGCTCTGGACTGTTCCTGAGGTTGACAGGATTATTGATCTCCCCTGCAGGTGGTCTCTGCTATCCCATTATGGACTCTTGCTTCTGATTTCATTCTGTATCATACATGCTTGTTACAGCCTAAGCAGCTTAAATGTTCATCATCTGAGAGGAGAGAAGGCATTTTGCTAAATCCTGTGTAAAAGTGATGTTACATGCTGATCTGTGGCAAATTCTGACCCTTCCTTCTGGGAGAGAGCTGATAAAAGAATTAGGGTACTTTAAACCAGTGTTTAAAACATGCAAAATACGAATTTATATGTAGGGCAGTAGATTGGCTTAAGGATTTCATAAGGGAGCGAGTATTGAATTATTATCCTGATGATGCTCAAATGCCAAGGAATTTCTCACTCGTCCTCTGCGTGGGATGTTTCTCCTGTTTACTCCGAGATGCTCCCAGAGCTCCTGATGATGCAGTTGATCCTTATGTGGAGTTTCAGATCCCAGCACTTGTGCATCGCAGAATTCCTTCCCGTCTGCCATTCCTTCAGATATCTTATGCAAGTGTTCGATGCGTTGGCACTCAGAAATAAGAGGAACATAAGACACACAGTCAGCTGGAGATCTCCAGATCTCCCTCTCACAGATTCATTGTTTCTGGCTGTTGCTTCCTTTTTGAGCTTTTGCTGTCTTCAGACCTTACAAGCCGTCTAGTTTTGGGGGAGTTTGTGCCTTTAGTCTGAGAAAATGTTTTAAGGAGTGGTTTTTTTTCATGTGTGGTTGTTCTTATGGTAAGCAATTAGATTATGTATCATGGCAAGATTCACCCTATAGAGCCCTTCCTGACACAACAGTCTGTTTCTCATAATTGATTGAATTGTTGGCCAAAGAAAATGAAAGGTGACTTGTGAACTGGGGAGAGAAGAAAATCTATCAGCCATAGCTTTTTCCCCCAGTCTGGCAAGAAGTTGCTGCAATTCACCAGGTAACTAAACTCAAAGATTCTTCTGAGTTTCAGTCCCAAAATTATTAGAGGTTGACTTTTGAAATCTTCTTTGGAGCATTTCCTTACACTTGCTGGTTGTGTGGGAGACACTGACTTACACTCGTGCAGTAACGTGAAGCCACACAGATCAGTTGGAAAAGTACAATTAGTGCTGTACTGCCTAAAGATTAGATTTAACTGCAGCTACACATATCTACTTTTTAAAATTAACTTTGGCTCCAAGTTAAGCTAAGGCATATCCCTGCAAATGTATACATACAAATAGAATAGTGAAAAATAAGAGGAATGACCCCTGGAAAAGCTCAGGTATTTTTCAAATACTTCAATTTAAATTTAACCTCAGAACATTTTTTAAAAATTTCTGTCTTTACATTCCAGTCTGTATAAAACTGCTTTGAGGAGTTTCATTTAATATGAATTGATCTTTCTCTAAAAAAATAACAAAATCTTAAGAAGAAATGGGTAGGGATAGATACTGGATACTTTTTATGAGGTAAAATGATATTGGCATTTATTTTATTCTGGTTTTGAATAATTTTAGACAAAACCTGTGTGGGGTTTGTACAAGCTGTTGCAGGCTTGTGGATGATGATTGTCATCAGAAATGCAATGACTATTTTCTCCTGTCATGATACGTATTTTATATTTTGCTGTGCAAGCTCTACTACAGAAGGCCCGTGACAAGCACCTGTATCCTGCAGAAACATTCTTAATCTTGAATAATAATCATATCAATAATAGTCTTCTCCCATTCTCATATTAGTATATTTTATGTTCCATATTTGTTCCTTACTACTTGAAGCATTGGGTATATCCAGTGTTACCAGTTTGGGTTCTTACACCCTCAGCATTTTAATAATTTGGCTGTTACATTTACAGGTGAGGGAAAATGGTTCAGAAACATTGATTACTATCGCTTGGATGGCTCAACTACAGCTCAGTCAAGAAAGAAATGGGCTGAAGAATTTAATGATGAAACTAATGTGAGGTGAGACCTTTTCTGATATAGATGCTTTATTTTCCCCCTTTTCTTTCTTTTGTTCCTTATTTCTTTGTTACTTGTATTAGCTGAATTACCTTAAAGATACGCAAATAATTATCACAGTGTTGTCAGAACTCGCACAAAAGATGTGCAGCAATATGGTCCTGACTTCTGTAGATTAATTCTCTTAGTACTGCTCAATACTTGTTCAGTGTTTCCTTGCTGTTTTCCTAGTTCTTTAGATTGTAACCAATTTAAACCAGAGAAGATATTTTTATTACAATTACTGAAAAGGATGTAAGGACCTAGGCAAGTCAGAGCCCGGGGGGTCTGGCCAGGAGGCAGCAGTCCCTGGGCCGCTCGGAAGCATGTGGCTCTCTTAGCTGTCTCCAGAACTGTCTCCCAACCATCCACTGCTCATCCAAGATGGGACTTGGAATTCACATTTGGACAGAGAGGTATAAACTTGCACAAGTTCAGTGAAGGAGCTTCACCTTCCCAGCTTTGTTTAAAAAATGAAGTATGTAGTTATATTGCAGTCATTTATAATGTGCAGGGGAAAAAAGTTAAATTAAGAAGTAACTTAATTCAGTGTTACTACTTTTAAATAGTTTATTCTGTCAGTAACTGTCAAGAACTGATTTCAAGTTGAAGCTGAGAGAGATGGCACTCAAAAAAAGCAGATATATCAGAGATGGTGTCATTCTAGAGTTATCCTGAAAATTTGCAGGCCAGGAAGCGGTTTCAATAGCATGGCATCTGCCTGTGGGGTTTTCTTGATACAACTAGTTTTATTAGAGTTTGAAAATGCAAAAGTTTTTTCTTCCCCTCCAGTTTTTGTTAACAGTTGGTTTGCAAAAGGCCTTGATCTGTATTTTTGGGAATGTATGTTTTGCCAAAAGTGTTGTTCTTGTAAAATCTGTATCTGTTGTATGCTTAATATATTATTTTAATGAATTTTTTGAGTTACTTCATTGCATGGACAACTCCATAGTAACACAGCAACAGTAGTTGTTTTCTGAAATACTCAAACTTTGCAACTCTTCTCTGTTCCAGAGGCCGCTTGTTTATTATATCCACTAAAGCAGGTTCCCTGGGAATAAACCTGGTGGCTGCCAACAGAGTCATCATCTTCGATGCCTCTTGGAACCCGTCCTACGACATCCAGAGTATTTTCAGGGTCTATCGTTTTGGGCAGAACAAACCTGTGTTCGTGTACAGGTTTTTGGCTCAGGTGGGTTTCTGACTGATACCTTTGTGATGTTTCCTCCTGCACTCACATTTGTAAGCTGTCCGTGTGTGCACTTGTGTTGGAGTCTGGAGCGATCTGCGCAGATCAGTTGTTCTGCAACCCTGATCTGTAGCAGTATTTGGCCACTGAAGCAGCTCTTGGAGGAAGGATTGGTAAAATAAATAACGACTGAAATTATTTCCTGTGAAGCCCACCTCGTATGACACTTTGTGTAACGCGGGTTCTGGAATTCTAGAAGGGATTTACACATCTGCACTCAGAATAGGGTCTCAGCTTTTTTAATTTGCGCACTGCTAAAAGTTCTGAGTTGAACAGACCCTCTGGAGGGTGGTGGTTGTTAGGGAATAGCCTTGCTCAGTACAGGTGCCTTCTACAGACCCTGCTCTGTGTGGCCCTGATGGTCCAACTGGAATGAAATCAAAGGGAGATAAAGAAATTTGTGTAAAAGGCATCAAGTCATGATTTGAAAACTTGTATCACTCCCTGCAGATATTAAAGATGTGTAATAATTCTGTTGGACACTGAACTATGCTTTACTGAAGTGTAAGGCCATTTTTTCTGTCAGGAAGTATCTTGTGTAATGTTCTGGTCCTTGAGGTGTTGCAGAGTGGCCTGAAGACCTTTCCCAGTAAAGCACTTAACCCTTGATCAAGACACTATTTCCATGCCAAGTGTCTGTAACACGTTACTGGGTTTTCTCTTCAGGCTTCAATTTGTTGTTGTAGTTTTCTCTGTGCACTTTTGAACTGTTGATATCCTTCCTAAATTAGGCTCTTCAGAACAGGCTGTGCTGTTCTCATCCTTCTCAGTCATCACCTTTTTTTTT
>VXAY01004570.1:626928-656892 GCA_013399855.1 Oxyruncus cristatus
TTTTTCCAAAAATAAGTAATTTTCCTTTTTTCATCAAAGTTCTAATTTTTTTCATACACAGCTGTAATAAATTGGACTTGACTGCTTTCCTTCCCCTCTCCCCTCCACCACAGTGATATGGTATCTGTTTTCCTTTTTGCAGGCTGCTCAAAGCAGCAAAACAAGGTACATGCTGTGAAAATTGCCCTTTTTTGGTCACGATCCTACTTTGGGGAATTGCAGCAAAACTGGATCTCTTAAAAACACTATTGAAAGAACAATTTTCTTACTCCAGTCAACAGCTAGATGACATCTGTCCCATACACAGTTCTTACAGCGTTTGCTTCCAGCAGGTTTTTTCTTCTATTTCGTAACAAACAGAGGGCTTTTGGGTTCTTTGTAGAAATTTGTAGGTCAAAGAAACGAGGGAGAGGGAGAACTGCTGTGTTGTGCTCTTGGCTCTTTTGTGTCTGTGCTCCTGTTGCCCCGTCAGTGCAGTGTTTTATGGCAGAGGGGGTGTTTGCAGGGGACGATGGAGGACAAGATCTACGACCGCCAGGTGACCAAGCAGTCGCTGTCGTTCCGCGTGGTCGACCAGCAGCAGGTGGAGCGTCACTTCACCATGAACGAGCTCACAGAGCTCTACACCTTTGAGCCAGACCTGCTGGACGATCCCAACTCCGAAAAGAAGAAGAAGAGAGACACCCCGATGTTGCCGAAAGTAAGTTGATGCACGTTGCTGGGAATTACAGGCTGTAACAGTGACTTGCATCTGTGTGAGGATGTGAGATATTTCGTCTTGGAAGCGGAGTTTTCACTGTAGAGCAGCGTTGTCCACTTTGGAGGGAGGTGAACAGCAGGTAACAGTTAATGTAATGGTATAATGAGCTGCATAAGGAGTTCCCTTCAGTGTGACAGTGTAAGAGAAAGATATTCAATTAAAAGATTAAACTTTTAAGTCAGAACAAACAAACATACAGGCAAAACAAACAAAGATACATTTTCACACTATTTGAGGGAATGAAACTGTGGAGGCCAGAATTCAAATTGACATCTGAGTGGTTGCTTGTGATACCCAGCACAACCTCAGTTCGTGGTAACAATTCTCTGAGGTGACACTGTACTTTTGAGGTGTGTTTTTTATCTGACTAGAAAAGAGTCCAGTTAATCCATGCTCTGCTTTCCAACACTTTTTGGTTTTAGTTGCTTGTTTACCTCTTCTTGAGGGACTATTAATAGACCTATGGTAGAAATAGGGGGAAAGTTGTACTAGTCAGGCAGGAGTGAGCTTTATGGAAAAGAGTAACTGGTTCTGTTATTTTATTCTTTTTATCCAAGTCATTTTATATCTAAGGTTAGGTTACAGTTTTATACTTATATACTCTGTGTCTGTGGTCTGCTCATTTAGCTGTTGTGCAGTTCTCTTTGCTTCTTAGGGGTGAACAAGTGGGGAACAGTAACAGGTCCGTGTGTCCTTTGTTAACTGGTTACATTTCTGTGTTTTGGTCACTCCACAGTGTCTGGCTGTGGGGAAGGAGGGTTTCCAGTTTGTAAGTCTATTCATTTCCTAGGAAGAATGGTATGTTCTCCGTTCTCAACTATCTGTAGACCGCTATAGTGCAATAAATTCTGGTCAGGCATCACACTGCATTGTTAATTCTCTGGCCCAGCCCATGGACCACCTACAGTGTGGGTGCAGCTGCCGGGGGCTTTGGGGAGTGGGAACCGTGTGTAAGTCACTGTTCCACGGGCACTGTGAAGCCGTGGCACACAGACTGTGCTGGCTCTGGCTGAGCTCTCGTCATTGCAGTGTCTCGCACTGTAAGCACCACCTTGTAGAAAACTGAAAATTGGATTCTCCTTTTTTACTGTGTTGTGCATTTTGATTTTTGGCAAATTCTTTATTTTCCCCCCTGAAGCAACTTCCTTTAGATTGTAATTAATAGTATTTTATCTTTTATACAATCTTAATTATTTCATGCCATGTGTATTTATGCCTCCACAAACTCATAGCTAATGTTTCACCATTTGCTGCTGTTGCTACTTATTTTTAAAAAGTTAGAAATAAGTTGAAAACCTGTGAAGCAGCTGAGTCTGTTTACTCACAGCATTGATCAATCCAGTGCAATAATTATATTTTTAGGGTTATTTGTTTTCTTTTACAAAAATAAATCAGTAATGAATGAGTATAATGTCAAAAAGAAATTTTATAAACTCCAAATCTGCTTTATCCTTCAGTTTTGCATATTAAGTTCCATCAGTGTAAGGCTTGTGTAATTCAAGTTGAATACAAGCTTTTGACCACTTCCTGGCTGTAAATAGAGTAAATCTGTGCACTGGAATAGTCTCGGGGGGGAGGTTTCATGGTTTTAGCAAATAGTATTTCATCCTTTTGAAGATGTGCATCTGAGTACATGCTGTGTGCAAATTTCTAATCCTTTTTATTTATTGGTTGAAAAGACCGTAAGTCATCGAGTACCTTCACCTTATTTTAGCCATTTCTATATTTATTTCTAGGAAAAAGGACTTTGTGTTCCAAATAGCCTCAGAGAATATGGGAAGCTACCCATTAATGCCCAAACATTCCTTCCCTTTCTCTGTTCCCCAGATTAGTCTTGGCAGTGAGGAAGAGCAGTGTTGGGTTCCCTCAGCTCCTCCAGAAGCTGCCGGTGGGAAGTAGGGAATTCCTAGTGTATGGACTGAGCTGGTTGGCTTGTTTTTGGCAGCATTTGTCTTCCCTGTGAAGCTCAGCTGACTGGGGTGTTGTATTTTCCATTTATCCACAGCGAGGTTCTTGCTTTGCACACAGAACAGCTGGTCCAGTAGTTGCAGTGACTCCTTCCTTGATTCCTGCAACCTGTTTAATTGAATTGTGGCTCAGGCCTTACTTATAACATCATAGTTCAATTTTTAGTTCCTATTCTGTCTTTTTTGATCGAGCCATTTCTCTAAAACCCCATGTAAACAATGAAAAGAAGTATCAGCAGTATTGCAGTATATTGCAGTGGGTGTTATTGAAAAAGCTGTGCAAGGTTATTCACTCCATTAAGTATTCTTCATTTCAGTGTGCTTTTAGCAAAAATGCATAATCTAGCTTAATAATTACAAATCTTAACAAATTAATTTAACAACTCAGCATTTTTTGAAGTTGATGTAAGTGTATTGATATGAAAACATTTTATTGTAACATCAAGTAATCACAGAGCATTTAGAGACAAAAATTCTCTTTAGGATCATGTTGCATGATGCTCTGATGCTTTGTCACGGTGAGGTCAGCACCCAAGCCCATCCCTGGAAACAAAGGCCACTGGAGCTTCACCTGTTCCATCACTGAGCTGTCACAAAGCCTGAGCTGTTCCTCTTTAATTACCAGCAGAGCAAAATAGCCATTTAGGCTAAAAGGAGCTTTAGTTGTGCCTCTGACAGGTTTTGTCTGTAATTGTCTCTTTTTGTCTTCGGGCCTTTTACATCTTCAAAGCAGAGTGTGCTGGGCAGTGCTCTGGCTGTGGAACTGCTGCAGGGTGGGCAGGCAGCAAAAAGGACACTTGTGGTACTTTTACATGTTTTTAGTGTGCAGGGGGAGGCACAGCCAGGCACTGAGAGAGCAGATTCCTCAGAACACGGCTCCAAAGAGCTTTGAAAATACACCTTTTAGAATTGCCCTCTTTCCATGCTTTCCAGAGGGAATTCGGAATAGGAATTGGGGGAAATGTTTTCCATCTTTTCTCCAACCATCTATGCAAGAATGTGGAAAAAGCTGGAGGGACAATAGGTTTTCTTCTCTGAGACCTTCTTAACTCCAGTGACACCCCACAGTAGGAAGGTTCTTTACAAATCCCTTAGCCAGGGTTTGGGTGTGTCGAGGAGGATTTATTCAGAGCTGGGTGCTGGGCATTTTCCTGTAACTCCTAGTTTTAACACACTGTTCAACTTCTCTGATGTAAAAAACATCAGATTTTTAATTCTTTTGCTTTTAATGGGTTAGGAGAAATCATTCTGTATTGTTTTAAAAGTCAGAAGCAAAAAGTCAGTGAATGGAAAAGCAAATACTGCTTGATTTTAAAATATATGCTTTAGAACTTTGGCTTTGCCATAGTCCAAATTTCAGCCCAAGGCCAGTTTTCTTCGAAAGTGTTGTTAAGGGGGGAAGATGCTGAATGCTTCCATTTAATATAAAGAATCACGTGGCAGATGTGCAATATGTGCAAGTCTATCCAAGTTACAGGTGAAGTTTTAATTGGAGCAGCCTTTTGTGGTCTGGACAAGACCTCCAGGGGGCTGAGGAGCTCAGGGGAAAATGCCTGTTGTCCTTCAACTCCAATTCCAGAGGACCATTGCTCTGCCCTTGCTCCTCTAACAGCTCCTGTATCTTCAAAGGTACAAATACTTGGGGTTAACAGAATATTTGTATTATGAATGTGATTCACATGAATTATTAAGTAGTCTTAACTTCCACTGCTTGATTTCATTCATCCCCTGTCTCTGCACAGCTGGAAAGGACTGATTTGGAATTTCAGTCTAAAAAAGGTCTACCAGTTGTCTTAAGACTGAGTAGTCACTTGGTCAAATATGCTGTATTTAAGTATAGAAATAATTACAGTATAATTTACAGAAATAATTAAGTATAGGCCGTGAGCTTTATGCAAATGTAGTGACTCCTTATCTACCCCACAGTAAAGGCAGCTTGAAAGAGCAGGTTTTGTTGTTATTTTTGGAAAGTAGCAGCAATTCAAAAGGACAGGATGGGGTAAAGTGAGAGAATTCTGTTCAGTGTATTATGGTTGTGTTACGTTTTGCTTTGCTCTGAATTTACCCGTGGATCCAGAGCCTTTTCTTAAATCAGTGAGACTTAGGAGTGAGCTGCTGGCTTGGGGTTTTTTTCAAGTAGGTTCTCCCAGACTCGGAACACTCTGCTCTGGGGGCTTTGTGTGCTGGGCTGGATGGGGCTGACACAAATCCCAGTGATCAGTGGGTGATCCTGGGATTTCCCTGGGCCAGTGGGACACGGGTTTCAGAGCAGTGGAGATGAGGTGGCGGTGGACAGAGACAACACTGGGGGGCCCCATGTGTCCTTGGGAGCTGGAACTGTTGCACCCTCTGTCCTGGGCTTATTCTTCCCCACATGAGCCTCTTCAGTGGATTAGAGTCACTCACATTTATATTTATGTGAAATGAAAACTTGGCTCAGTTGAGGTCATGTAATACAGATTGGAAAAGCAGATTAAAATCATAGTTGGGATTCAGTTGGATGTAGTATATCATTATTTTATACTACCTCAGGACATAGCCAGAGCATGTGTTTGACTGTAGTTCCATACGAGGGGAGAACTTCATGAATTTTGATCTCAGAATCAGAAGAATTTGCTGCTTATTTTTTTATTTTTAACCTCGGTATTAAATGTTCAATTGGTTGAGAAAAACATTTTTATGAATTACAACATAACTCACATTCCTTCATGGAAGATTTCCTTTCTAATACATTTCTCTCTCCATAGCATTTAATTTCTATCAGGATTTTAAAAAGACAATCTTTTTTTTTTTTAATTTAAAAACTTTTTTATGTCTCTCTTCATTTTTTCATTCATCCCAAAGCTCTTAAACCAACTGATAATCATTATCAACATGCTAAACAAAAGAAATAATTATTCTGATGATTTTTCGTATGTAAGGTGGATTTATTATTTTTTCGTAGTAAAATTAAACCAAGAGGTAGTTCAGTCCATATCCCAGTTTTCGAGCTCCATCATTAAAGTTAATGCAAAATAAAGTTTAGGCAAAGAAAAGCAAACACACAGTTGGATGTAATTTAAAGCACATTTTGAAGCCTGTGCTGGCTAAGTGGGGGTGGATTATATTCCAGTGTAGTGTGTTCCCATGGCAGTTAATGCACGTCCCGGAGCCTCCAGACTGGGATTCAGCGGCGCTGTGCTGGGAGCACGGGAGCCGTGTTCGCGTTTCTCCTGATCTCTTGGCTTCTTCACCCACTTCCTTGGGGTGTTTCTGTCAGACCTGTTACAGCATCCCTTGTCTCTCTCTGCCTTCTCTCTCAGCACCCCAAAATCCCATCCTTTGTTCCTTGTGCCCGTTAGTTGTGCAGGTACCACATGGAATATCTTGTTGAGGAGCTGGGCAGTGAAAACAATGATTCAAATTCGGGGACGCCAAACAGTACAAGGATGAAACAAAGACCAGCTTTTACATAATTGGTTAACATAATGAAGTTTTAAAACACACAGAAACAGCTTTCTGTAGCTGCTGTGACAGAACCTCTGGTCAGGACTTCCACACACAGTTCCCAGAGTGGTTGCAAAAATCGGTTTGTTGGTGGGTGCAGGCTTTTCTTTCCAATCATTGTTCCATTGAGATTTTAAAATGTCAGGGTAGGATGGGTTGGATTCCTGCTGGTACGAATGTCTGGCAGAATGAGGTCATGGTGTGAAGGGGGGCTGTAGGTACTCATATAACTTCTGCACAAAGTGTGTTCGCTGTAATGCCTTTCAGAAGTGGTCCAGAAGTTCAATGATGTTTTTATATAGGGAATTTTAGGCTGAATGCTGAGGTATATTGGAACTCATCAAGCTCATCAGTGATACAAGTGCATGTAAAAAATCCATGTTGAATAATGATTTCCAAAAGGGAACTCCTGTGGTGCAGCAGGAGCAGTTTTTCATCGTCCTGCAGAGCATGTTTTCCTTCATCCTTTGCAGCATTACCTTTATTCAGACGAAGAGTCATCACCTTTGAAAAACTGGAGATTTTGCCTCAGTGAGAATGAGGATTGCAAACCCAATACTGCCTACCTTGAAATCCCAGCTTTCCACACTTACTTTCCATGTCTGTTTTTACGTCACTTCTTAACTGAGGTATTCATCTGTCATAGCGTGGCATCTGTGGTACAGACAAGGGCAGTGGCAACTTAACGTTTTGGTTGGCAGCCAGTTTGGTTTTGCTTTATCTAGGAAGTATTCAACATGCTGGTAACTCTGCACTTCAAAAAAAACACATTAATGGGACTTAGGTATGATTTGTAGTGTTAGAAATCTTACACTGAATGCTAAGCTATACTGGAGATTTTATATTGTATACACACATACACACAGAACCTCGTCTAGTGGAAGGTGTCCATGCCCATGGCAGGGGGATGGAATTAGATGGTCTATAAGGTCCCTTCCAACCCAAACCAATATGTGATTTATGTATTGTATATATATAAACAGTTAAACATTAGGGATATTGTGGAATATGAAGGTCTAAATTGCAACCTGCTGATCTAATCTGGTTCATAGCAGTGCTTTGACCTTTCTTAGTCCAGAAAGGTGGGGAACTATTTATCTCAACATGTATCTGTACAGTTTTAAAGAGCAGCCTTTTCTTTTGAATGCTGATGGACAGTTGATGGACCCAAAGTACTGCTCAGTGTTTTAAAGCCTGCAGAAATGCTCTTTATGTATAATAAATGCAGATTATTGATTGTCCTCTTAGGTGTCCAGCCTAAGCGAAGGAGAAACCATTGGGCACATTCCATTCTTTTTAGGTTCTTAAAGTGCATTTATTGTTGTGGAATCTGAGTGCATTCCTGTGGTTCATGAAGTGATTGGACTGTCATCTCTGCAACAGATTGTTAATCCATTCCCTGTCCTCTGAGGAAAATTGTACTTTTAAATTATTTTTGAGGTTTGCTGTGGTGTGCAGTGCTCTGAGCTGCTGTGTGCCACAGGGAGTAAATACATCAGTAATATCTCCTCCTGTGAACAGGACACAATCCTGGCAGAATTGCTTCAGATCAACAAAGAGTATATAGTTGGATATCATGAACATGATTCACTCCTGGACCATAAGGAGGAAGAGGAACTCACTGAAGAAGAAAGGAAGGCGGCCTGGGCAGAATATGAAGCAGAGAAGAAGGTAAAGCTGTCTAATCAGGTTTATGTCTCTGAAAATAACCTTTCCAGGCTTAGAGTATCAGTTACCTTTTCAGTTTGTCATGGGGGGATAAAATTTTCTTAAAGACCAAGAAATTAATATAAAAAGCAAACTTTGACTTACAAAAAAAAAGGAGATAACGTGTCTTTTTTGCTCTTTCACTGCTGGTCCTTTCTGTGTGTTAGTTACTTTTAAATGAAAGTAACATTTGCACACACATTTTTTTTCTATTTTGTAGTAAAACTCAACTGGTGTCCTGTGTAATACCTCTTTTACCATTTGAGGGTGTCCCTGCAAGGAGGTCTGTGTAGTATCCGCACTCTAATAACATCTAGAACAATATTTAACAGTGAGCTTAATACGACAGAAATCAGCAAAATGACAGTAGGGTACAACATCAGATCTGGAATTCCTGTTGTGGTTGGGGTCCCCCCATGATGTTCTCTGTCTCTCCTCCCTCTTTCCAGGCCGTGGTGTGTTGGGTTAGGGTTCTGTGTCTCTTGCTGTGGTGTGTTCCAGTAGTTGGCACTGGTTTGTCTCTGCGTGGTTGTTGTAGAAGGCCATGAATTACCAGAGTTATTAAATTGTAAGTGCATTCTGTGTTTTTAAGGGCATCACTATGCGTTTCAACATGCCAACTGGGACCAATATGATTCCCACAAATTTCAACTCTCAAACATATATTCCCTACAATTTGGGTGCTCTGTCAGCAATGAGTAACCAACAGCTGGAGGTAAGTAGCACAACATGTTTGTGTTGCTGTGGGCATGCAGGGGTTTTCTGTCCCAAATTAGGGATAATATCTCCACCTTTATGTAATTGTATCCTATTTTTAATTTTTGTTTGTATGTGGAGCTCTATTAAAGTCTAACTTGTATATAAACCCGGGGAGTATGGCAGGATTCTGGACGATCACCTGCATTCTTTGCAGACAATAATTTACACATTTGAAACTGTAACATCATCAAATCTGTATCATAGGCAATTCCCCTGGGGAGACAGTGTGGCACTCTTGTGCTGCTCTGAAAACATGTGGGTGCAAAAAGAGGTTTTTATGAATTCTGTTTACAAATTGCCGGATTTATCCTTGCTGTTCAGCTGCTCTGTGCTGGAGGTCAGTCCTGTGGAAGGCTTAGACTCATTGACTTGTGCAAATTGAAAGAAAAAAGTAATTGAAGTCTAGGTATGTAAGGACAAAGGTGAAGAACTTGTAAAATGTTGGCAGAGAAATGTGTTATTTGTATCTGTGCCTTACAGTTGATTTTCTGGTGTTTTCTCAGGACCTTATCAATCAAGGAAGAGAGAAGGTTGTGGAAGCTACCAACAGTGTGGCTGCAGCAAGAATTCAGCCCCTTGAAGACATCATTTCAAGCATAGTGAGTGGAAAATAAATCCTGGCTTTAGACCGGGAGTGGAAAACATTAAATGTTATCAGACAAAGATGTTGCTATACTGCATGTGGTCGTTCAGCTGATTAATTGCACTATTAATGAATATTATTTCCAGTTTGTGTTGACCTTTATTCCTGCAGCTTGCAGTAACCCTTAGTGGTGTCTGGATGACAGAGAGCCTTAGAGGACTAACAGTGTAGATCCATTCTGAGAATGCTGTTTTTCTATAAATAACAATTATGGGCAAGTATTTATTTTATGTTGGGGACTGCCACGTTTCTCACTTGCTCCCAGTAATCTAGAGGTGCGTTACCTTAATTAGCAGGTAGAACTAATAACTCATAGTTCTGGTTCCGGTGAAGTTTTGCATTGACTGGAAGTTGAACTTGTTTAACTCTTGATGCAACTCTGAACATGATGCAAGACTTCAGTTACCATCAGGCTTTTGTTAAATGACCAGTGCCAAGAAGGTTTTTTTGCCTTTCAGTGGAAAGAAAACGTGACCCTCACAGAGAGCCAGGTGCAGGCCCTGGCACTGAACAGACAGGCGAGCCAGGAGCTGGATGTGAAGCGCCGAGAAGCCATTTACAACGACGTCCTTGGGAAACAGCAGATGGTAAAATGTGCTACATTTATGTATCCACTGTCCATATTTGAACTGGGATGTTGTGTGTGCTCATTCATGAAGTGCAAGTGTGTGTTTGGGTACAGAGACATCCCTCACAGCAGATGTTGCAGTGGGTCAGAGGTGCTGGGGTGCATTGCTCTGCCTCAGCCAGGGGACTCTGTGTCCATAAACTTGAGTTGAAGTTGGTTTGCTGGAAGGTCATGAGGTTTAAAGAGAAATCTGATTCCCAGAGCTCAGACAGCCACTTGCAAAATATATCTTAGAAAGTGTTGGTAATGTTGTTTTAGCTTAAAATTACTTAGCGAAATCTGAAAGTGGCCTAGATGATGTCAGTGGGAAGAGTTTTCTCTCAGGGAAACACTGACAGTCCACATGTGGGACTTTCAAAGAGAAGATAAATGGTACCTGACAAATGATGTTGTAACTTATACCTGGGAATAATTTCACAGTGTAGTGCGTGTTGCCATGGCAACTCACCTAAATGCTGCCTGCAATACAATAGCCAAGTCATGGGAGAACTGAGCCCTAAATGGTGTTACTAAATGGTTTCTCCAGTAATGGGCTTGTGAATGCCATCACATTAGGGATGGTGATAACAATGGGGCTTTTTCCCCCAGCCATGCTGTCCCTAACAAATTGATTTTTAACTCTGAACCTGATACTTGGAGCATTGAGAGGGTCGTGCACTTACCCAGCTCTGCTTTCCCTTCACAGTTAATCGGTTGTGTCCAGAGGATCCTGATGAACAGGCGGCTCCAGCACCAGTACAACCAGCAGCAGCAGCAGCAGATGTCTTACCAGCAAGCAGCCATGGGCCACCTCATGATGCCAAAGCCTCCAAATTTAATCATGAATCCTTCCAGCTACCAAGGGATAGATGTGAGAGGAATGTATCAGTCAGTGTCTGGTGGGATGCAGCCACCACCCTTACAACGAGCACCACCCCCAATGAGAGGCAAAAATCCAGGGCCTTCCCAAGGGAAATCAATGTGATTTTGCACTAAAAGCCTAAAGGATTGTTAAAATCAGAGAAAGAACTTTTATTTTTTTAGGAATCAATGGCCTAACAGAACTCAACTGTAAAAAAAAATAAAATTAAAAAGAATTGTTTGGTTGCTCCCCCTAAATGCCATGTTCCATATTAGTGTTTCAGCTTTGTTTAAATAGGACATGATGTTTTCCCTGTTGTCAGTGATGTTGCCTAGAATCTTCTTACATATGTTGAGTACAGGAGATAACAAGTTGTTTTCAGTGAAAACAAGTCCTCCCGTTACAGTAGCATCTCCACAGGTTTCCTGTCTAAACTCCTACGATTGCTTTTCATGGCTGCAAAGCTTTGGGAAGCTTAGGAAGGACTGCAGGTCTGTATGTTCAGTCTGACATATGTGAATTGTAAACAGCTGAGTTCTTGATTAGAGTTGATTCCTCAAATTACGGGATACTTTTCCGCTTACCCCTTTCTTTCTATTAGTGGGAACGTTATAACAGAAACAGTCCAGTTTCCTTCTGGCTGAGGTCTGGACTCCTGGATCATCTGTGCTGAATGAAACAGGAACTGAAAATACTCTCTGAAACAGAATTGAGTGCAATATTAGTAAATACTACTGCTCTGAACCTTCTGAGTCACAGAGACACTGTGCATCCAGCCTTAACCACGACTGGGGAAGGGCTGCCCTTCCCTGGCCTTCTGCCATTTCTTATTTTCAGTTCCGTGTGATGGAATAGCAGCTGATGATCTCAGAGTGGGAGATGTTTTTCCTACACACACTAATTTCCTTGATGCAGAGTCCAACACAAAGCACATTTCTGGTAACTCCTTAACGCTGGTGCTACTGTCTCTCCCCATTGCCGGCAATGGGAGACGGGCCAACGACATTGAATTCCTGGTGTTGGGGGGTTCAAATAGAGATGGTGGCCAGGGTCAAATGCTGTTAGAGAAACACCTTGAGTGTGGCAGAACCATTGCCCATTGAAAATCAATAGAGAAAGTGCTGGAGCAACTTCCAGAGCTGCCAGAACCGTGAAATGACTTTATTAATAGAGTTTTGGTTGTGCACTCCTCCCCACCCCTTCATTGTGTGAAAACATGAGGTTGGACACAAGGAGCTTGGGTTTTTTTGTTCTCTTTCTTGGGGTGGGGTGGGGGGATTTAATGTAGACCAGAGGTAAATTTCTGGTTTCTTCTATATCATTAACATTCTCTTTACGCACACTTGTTGTGCTTGTGAAGATCTTATTAAATACAAATAGGGCTTTTCTTTGACTAGAGTTTGGTTGATTCTTACGCCCCCCCAAAACAAAAGTTGATAATCTGGGGGTAGAAAGTCAGTGGCAGGAACATTGAGGCGATGGTGTGTGCATGACAGAGGACTCTGGAGGCGTTGGCTCCAGGTAGTGCTGGACTCTTCTGACTTGCTGCCGTGAACTAAACTCATTTTGGTTTCTGGAAAGTTTCTTGCAGGAGTTTGAGTTCTTGCCCTGAACGGACAAGTGGGTTTTGCATCTCAATATGCAGATCTTACCCGATGTTTCAGTTTGTGGTTGACACTTGGTGTGTGATGTGGACAGAGGTTGGTTGGTCTGGTGCAAACCCAGCTGACAAGTTGCTGTCTTGGACTCTTTGATTACAAGATAGTACAAAAGCCTCTCAGTGTGTTCTAGTGCTTTGCCAGCTCTGCATTTAACTCTGATTTGGGGGGAGGGAGAAAAAAGAGACGCGTCTGCACTAGAAGAAACAAACCATGAGACTTTGAGACAAACATTTGAAGGCAAATGTACTCTGGGCAACTCTCACCGATATTCCTACGTGAATAAGAGAAGTACTTTCTGCCAAACCTGGGACTGTTGAATGGAGTTTTACAGTAACTCAAAGACTTAAATGTGGAAGTTTTAGGCAACATTGAAAGGCACATTTTATTTCATTCTGGACAAACCCATGGATAACAGAAGACTAACGCATAAGAAGGAATCCGAGATTAGCATTGGAATTAAACCTGGACCACTTTGCGTACGTGTTTCTCACTCGACATTTTAGCTGCATAACAATGTGCTTTGAGTATAACATCAGGCTTTAACCAGTACTTAAAGACAGAACATACATCAGTAAGATAATAAAAGGCTCATTTTTATATTTGTTTTAGATGTTTTAACTAGATAAAATGGCTTAAGATGACAAATAAAAATGTTGCTTGTAATACAGTTTTGCCTGCTAAATTATCCACATTTTGTAACCTGTTTATTCCTTTGGATGTAAAGCGTTTTTGCTTAGTATTGTGATATTGTATATGTTTTGTCCCAGTTGTATAGTAATGTTTCAGTCCATCAACCAGCTTTGGCTGCTGAAATCATACAGCTGTGAAGACTTGCCTTTGTTTCTATTAGATGGCTTTTCAGTTCTGTATTAAATATCTTAAGTACTATAGAAAAGGTGTCCCCTCTTCCTATAAGGCTGTTTTGTAATATATATGAGGACTGGAAATGTGTTTTTAAAGAGAAGAAGCATTCAAGTATGACGATATACTATCTGTGTTTTCACCATTCAAAGTGCTGTTTTAGTAGTTGAAACTTAAACTATTTAATATCTCATTTAATAAAGTGACCAAAATACATGAACGTGCCTTGTTCTACATTCACAACCCAGCATTAACTCCGAGGGATTCAGCCCAAGGATGTGTCTTTGGAGAACTGTGCTGTGAGTTTAAACTCTACAGCAACAGAGGTAGCCATTGATTTCATTTAGGGAAAATAGTTGTGGTACAGATTTTCAAATTATATTAACAGCAACTTCTGCCAGTCTGTGAAGAAGTGAGTTATCACCCAGCAGTGAGATGGTTGAGTGAGGTGAAGTTCTACTTAGTCAAATCAGAACAACCTACTGCCATATTTTAACCTCATAATTGTACTTCTCCCTGCCTTAGTTATTAAATCCCACCTGTTAGGAAAAAAACTTCTTTCCTACATAAAAGAATCGTGTGATGATTGTGTTTTAAATCTGCCCTACCCTTGTTCCCTCTGCTGGAGGGTTTTCTGTGGCTCCTGACAGGGCTGCTTGGGGTACAGCTGGTCTGGGGGGAAGCTGAGGAAGGGCCATGGAATCGGTGTCAGGATCATCCAGTTGTGCTCTAAGGGGCACTGTGGGCACTGCACTGGGGCAGCGTGTTCTTAGATATCCCTGGGACTTGCAGCCTGGCTCAGCACTCTGACAGAGGGCAGTGGGAGACTCAGGGTTGGTGGCTGTCCCTGTCTTGGGGCAGGTCCCCTGTCCAGAACAGCCGCTGAGTTGCTCCCACACTGATGGGCTCCGTGCTGATGTGTCACGTGCTGAGTGCCCACCCTGACGGTTTTTGTCTTTGCCTTGAAAGCAGAACCACTGCACAGAGAAAATACAACTGAATTCATCACTTCAAGCAAAAAGTAATTTTGAAGTTGGATAAATTTTCAATGTTTATGGAAAGCCAAATGTCCTAAACATTCCCAGCTGAGGAGTAGGGAAGAAGGGTGGTGTTGCAGCACCAGCCGTGTAATCACACGGCACCTGCTGAGGTGGTGAATGACCCCCTGTGTGCCCTCTGTGCTACAGAACCTACCCTGGAGATGTGGTACCAGCAGGATTCGATCCAAACCTGTCCTGGGAAGAGCTCTGCTGCTGTGGAGGGCCTGGAGGAGCTCTTGATCCGTGTGCAGGTGGGATCCTGCGTGTGACCCTGTGTCACTGCTGTGCCTGCAGCCACCAGGCAGCAGCCACGGGGAAAAGCTGGGGGTCATCCAGTCACAGCTCCTGTTCCTGCTTTCCCCAGGGATGAGGTGGCTTGGGGGTGACTGGAAGAGGGTACGGACATGGGGATGCTGCCCTGGAGAAGGACAGGGGCTGGGGAAGGTGGGCACAGGGGGAGGTGGAGTCACCCTTCAGGTTCTGCACTCGGCCACTTCCAAGGCCTGATCTCAAATGCTGCCCTGGCTTTGTGTGTAATGATTGGTGTGCACGAAAACCACCGGGGGTGGAGTGTGAGACAGTAACTGATACCTGGGGCAGTGCTCAAAGCCTGATCCAGGGACAACAGCTACCTCTGTAACTCAGTTGCACAAAGCATGTCGCCCGTTTTGGGGGTTCTGGCCGGTGCCCGTGAGCAGCAGTGCAGGTGGATGATCTGCCCCTCCTGGTCACGGGCATCGTGGGGCCAAACACCTCCTGGTACGGTGAGGGAAGAGCCTGAGACGCCTCGGTGGATTTGGCTTTGCAGGGCTCCTGCTCAAACCCAGCACGGCTACGCAGTGACACCTGTGATGTTTTCCATGATGAGAGTTTAACAGCTCTGAAACCATTACTTGCTTTGGGGGAAAAAAAAATAACCAGTGCTGTCCCAAAGGGCGTGGATGTCTTTCTCTCCCCATCAACAGGAATTTCAGCCCTTCTCCTTCAGGAATGCTCCATCCCCAAGTGCCCTTTCAGGAACATCTCAGCTGCGGCACATCTCTCTGGACATTCAGCCAGGAGGGACAGCACCAGAAGGACGCCTTCCCTGCCTTCCAGCGTCAAGTTTCTGGACTCCCTCTGCAGTTTTGGGCTCTCCATTGCTCTTTCCACAGGAGGTAGGTCTCTGGGGCCTCCTCTCCTTTTCCTCCTTGGAGAAGGGAGCCCCGAGCCACACATCCCACCCAGGAGAGCTCCCTGTGGGCAGTGGGGTCTCTCCTGGGATGTCCCCAAGGGCATGTGTATGTTTCCACTTGTGGGTCCGTGTCCTCAATCCATCCCTGTGCCTCGGATCACGTGCCAAAGCCAGGCACTGTTGCTGTGCTTGGCTCCACGTTGGCCGCAGGCAGGGGCTTCCCCCTGTTTCGTTGCCCTCCACAGCGAGACTCCAGCGCTCTCCCACCTCTTTGCACCAACCTCCCTCCTGCTCTGCACAGTTGTCCCGGGATAATGTTTCCTGTACAACGTGCCCACTCCTCTCAGGTGGAAGGAGAAGGGTTGCAAGCGATGCCTTTTGTCCTGTCTGCTGTGGTGTTTGCAGACCTGCAGCCTTTTGTGCCTGGAGCAGCACGGGGGGTGGGGGCACTGTGGGGTGTCTGGGGACCTGCACCAGCCTTTGCCTTCTCTTTGGGAGAAGTTTTCCAGCTGGCTGTTGTGAGTTGGAATTGTATGGAAACCACAGAAACAGAGATCCCAAACAAACACTGACGTTTCCTTTTGCTGATTCAGGAGCAGAGGCCCCTTGGCCAAGGCTCTGTGTGCTGCTCTGCTGCAGGATCCATCTGCCAGCCCGGGACACCTCCGAGCCGAAGGACAGTTGGCGTCTCCAGGTGGGGTAACGGCTGGATGGGAGAACAGCCCGTTCCTCCGCAGGGATGGGATGGGCCAGAGAGGGGAGTGTGTCCACATGAACCCCCTGCCCAGCACCGGCTGCTCCCACGCCACTCAAAATGCATCCGGAGCCTGCGGTTGTTCCCTCTGCTGCCGTTCAGCTCCCAGGTCTGTCAGGTCACTCATCTTTGTTTTGTCAGACCAGGACCAAGCCCAGTAGGTTCCTGTGAAAGAACCAATCCAGGTGGGATTTAGCGATGCCGAATTCCCCCTTTAACAAATGCCCACACGGGAGATGACACCAACCTTTGTCAACGGATTTCCAGTAAATTCTTTGTGGATTTTGCTTTCTGCAAGTATCAGTTTTGTGTACCCAGATCCCAAAAAGGCATTTTACAGCATCCCTGGCACCTCTGTTGTGTCTGGAGGCTCTGCTGCAGCAGCTCCTCCAGTCAGGTATCAGATGAACAAGTCCAATGTTGCACCCACGGGCCACATCATCTTCCCTCTGAGTTGGTGAAAAATGGACTTGGCATTGCTGAGATCAGGTTTTGACCTTCGTTTTGAAAAGGAGCAGGATCTTAAACACCAGATTTATCTTCAAGTGCAATGAAAAGGCCAGGCTGGAGGGAGGCTGGATCATCCTGGGGGGCAGAGGGATTTCCCTTCACGCAGGGAAAGGTCAAAAGTGCACCTGAGGTCGTGTCTGGTGAGCGACCGAGCTCCCGGCGTGGCGGCTGGGGGTGGCATGTTTCAGCAGTGACTCAGAGGAAGAAGCTAAATAAACACTTTTTATTTCGAACACGGGATTAAATTCCTTCATGTCTGGATCATTGAAGGTAAAGCTCCTATAATCTCCTCGTTTCCATCCCCAGCCCATTGTCTGGTGGCTGCCGGACCTGCTGGGACAGTGAAGGGACACAGGAGGTGGCAGAGAGGGCAAGAGACAGTTGGGAGCAGAGCTGGGCACCAGCTGCCACTGCCCTTAGTGGTGCAGCTCGTGGAGAAGCTGGTGTGGATCATCCCCTAGGTCAGTGAAATTGTCCTGGGAATTCACACACTGAAGCTCAAGGAGCTGAGATTTTACCTGGACTGCTTTGTGAGGAAGTGGTAGAGAACAACACTGTGAACAAAGCAGTTTTGATAAGGAAAACCCCACCCAAAGCCACCACAGCTGCATTTGTTCAGATTTTTGCACGTTCCAGACAACCCCGTTTGATACCATCCGTGCTGCCAAGTGACTCTGCAACTGCACGTTCCTGCTCCCACCCCGTGCTGAAATCCCTCTCTGCTGATCACAGGGGACAAAACATAAACGGGGATCGTTCCTGGCAGCCTTGCCCGCAGTTCCACGACCTCCCAGGCGGGCAGTGAGAGCAGCCGTGTGGCACAGGTGTCACCGAGGCCCTGCTGGCTGCACTGGGGGCTGCGGGGCAGAGCCGCCCCGGGACTGTCCCCGGCCTGGCCCGAGTCCGGCGGGGCTGCGGCTCTCGGGGCCGCCTCGGGTGGGGCTGAGCCCCGCTGGAGGCAGAGGAAAGGTGACGGGACCGTGTCACCAGGCAGCTTCTGCAGAGGACAACGCCACACGGCCACGAGCCCCCAGGTGCTGCCTGCAGGGACCATCCTCGTCCGCGGTAATTGCGTAAAAACGAGGCGGGCGACAATCGCTGGTGCTGCTGTCTAGTTTTGCTTCACCGATTTTCCACGGTGCTCCAGGTAAGTCTCCTGAGAGATGTGGTGCTTTTATTGCAGGAATGGCAGGTCCGTCCAAAATGCAGCAGGTGCTCCAGATGTTTCTCCTCCTGGTTTTGAACAGGACAGTAAATCCACAGTGGCTGCGTCACACCCCGAGGTTTCAGCTGCCCACAGCTCCTGCCCAGAGCTGCACCAGCGATTCCCAGGCTCCTGCAATTTGATGTCATCCTTCTACAGCAGTTTGGGGCTTAGGTAATTGATCCTTACCAGCCAGAGCCCTTTTAGAGGTGGTCTCAATGTCCATATTGAAGGGGAAATACCGGGTTAATTGTTGAAGAGAGCCAAAAAAAAAGGGCTAGCAAGAAATCTACAATATAAAGACAATTTTATTGCCAATAAGCTCTTAAAACTCTTTTTTTTTTTTTTTTTTTCCTGTTTCAGTAGGACCTTATTCTTCCTGATGAAAATCCGGTCATAGCATCTCTCATTAAAAATAAAATTATTTTGAAATAAATAAATATATAAAATAAATATCATATACATTTTATAAATAGTTTTGTCCTTATGCACAGTATCCATGCTTACATCTGAATAATGTTCCTTGCCCCATTCCCACCCCAGGAGCAGGAAGAACCCCACACATCAGGACCAGTCCATGGAGCATCATCCATGTAGCAAACTCCCCAGGCTGCTCAAGCAGGGCACCACTCAAAAGGCCTTTCCTCAGCAGGGAACCATCCCAGCTCAGCAGCAGCATCTGCAGCAGTTCTGTGATCTTTTGTTTTCTTTCCTTCTCTTCATTCTTAGGTTGATTTGGGGGTTTTTTTTCCCTCCCTGGCGATCAGGTTTGCTCACCTGCCTGTTCCTTTAAGCAACCATTAACACCGAATACTCAGCCTCTCATGTAGCAACCGGGTAAAGAAAGTGAGTGAGAATGAAAGATTAAATGTAGGGTTCCCTCCCTTCCCCGGCCCCCGCCCCATAAATAACCCAGGTTTGATATACGCTGCAAACAAGGAGGAACAGCAGTGTCTGAATTCAATGTAAGTGCTTCCCTAGGTCATCTACGCTTACAGGAATGATGGAATGACTATTGATATAGTGCTCTGGGAAAAAGCTCGGGAGCCCAGGTATGTACACGGACTGCAGGAACCATCACCTGTAGTGGAAGAGGTCTCTGTACATGGCAGGGATTTTGGCAGGGTCCACAGGCCGGGGCAAAAAATGGGTGAATTTCTGGTGTCTCTTAGTCCTGTAGCCCTCGCGGGGGGAGCCGTCCTTGTTGAGGGCCACGTAGAACTGGCGCTCGGAGTCGGGGTGTTTGTACAGCGTCGACGCGTACGTGTTGTACCAGTTCTCCTCGAACTGCTCGCGGAAAACACACTCCCGGGTGAGCTTCTTCTGCGGGAGGGGGGGGAACAAACACACATCGCTATCACAAATGTAAAAGAGAAAAGAATTTCCCACTTCCTTACTTGATTTTTCCGTAATTTTCCCAGCTGCCCTCTCTCCTGGCTCCCCTGAGGAGGAGGGGCTGCGCTGCTGGGGACGCTCCCCCTGGCTGAGAGCTGGAAATGAGCACCAGCCGGGACCCAAAGACCGCTGGAGTTGGAGGAGAAAGGAGGCAGAAGGAGGAGCAGAAGGAGGGTGTGCATTTTGTAAAGGTGCCCCTAAACAAATCCAACAGGCAGACACGTCAGACACGTCTGCCAGGCAGAGACACGTCCTGTGCAGCAGCTGCCACCTTCCCCCTGCAGCAGCCCCCTCCAAGGTACCACACATGCCAAAAGCCCCCTCTTGGGTGACAAAGCATCAGGCAGCACATCTGAAGGGTCTAACCAGGAGAACAGTCGGTGTCTCCAGGTGGGGTAACGGCTGGATGGGAGAACAGCCCGTTCCTCCGCAGGGATGGGATGGGCCAGAGAGGGGAGTGTGTCCACATGAACCCCCTGCCCAGCACCGGCTGCTCCCACGCCACTCAAAATGCAACTTCCACTGCTTTGGAAGTTCAGGGCCCAGGTCTATACTCTGCAATGGGAATGAAAACATTCCTGAGGGTTTCATCTTCTGGAGTGCCAGGGAGCTCTGATGGGAGGCCATAACAAGACCCAGAGGGACGGGAAGCAGTGCCCCGAGGATGTCAGACCCCAGGGAAGGTGGTGACAGGTGATGTGATGAGCATGTGCCAGCCCACGGCTGGTGCATCCCACGCTGGGATGGGGGGGAGAGGTGGCACTGGTGTCACCACGGCCACAACCAGCCTTTCCCTCCAGCCCCTCCAGCCAGGGCTGTCAGCAGCAGCCCTTTGACAATGGCTTTCTACTTCATGCCCAGTGCTCCTTCCCTCTCCCTCCCACCTCCACGTGCCAGCTACTGGGATGTGCCCAGCTGCACTGGGAAGCGGGGCTGTGCCCCCTGCCCCACGAGGACAGCGGGGTGGCTTTGCCAGAGATCACAGAGGGACCAGACATCCCATCCCATCCGACAGGGAGACTGCCAGAGGAAAATGGGAGCCCTTTTGCATGAAAGGCAGTCTGGCAATGCAGGGTGCTGTGATATTACACACACTGTACTGCACTGTCAACCATCCAGGCAGGGACTGTGTCCCACCCGCGGCACACACAGCGCTCAGTAAATGTTACTGCCTGCAGCAGATGTTCTGTAACACGATCCAGGAGTTCACCTGTGCTCAGAACCTGTTTTCAGTGTTGTGCTGCTAATTAAACAAACCCCGAGGTAAGTTGTGAGCCCTCCAAAAGCCCCGGCCACAGCCCTGGCCATTTGAGACCCGGGAACTGTGGGCTTCTCTTCCCAGATCCGTCAATAAATACAGACTGTTTTTTTCCCTGCCCTCAGATGCCATTTACTCAGGATATGTTGGAACTTGATGACTGGCTGAACTCGTGTGCTGCTGCTTTCCCCTCCTGTTCACCCCCACTTTGCTGGGCAGTTTGGAGTACAGTGTTTGTGGAAAATGTTTGGCGAGTCTGGAGTGACTCTGCCAGGTGTGATTTATTCCCTTCCAAGCCCTGGGATGTCCCCACTGAACCTGACACCGTACAGGCAGCATGCAAGGTGCTGCCCGTGTCTTCTGCTGCCCTAAATATTAGTGGCATTTCTAAAATCGTTGGGAAGCTCTACAGAAGTGTTGGCACGAGGTTAACAGGGACAGGCTGTGTGTCCCGAGGGGACTCCACGTGTCGCTGCGGGGATGGCTGGGGATGGCTGGATCAACACACAGATCAGGCAAAATTGGCACAGAGGGAAACAATAAACTTGCTGAAAATTTAAAAATACCGCTGTACTGTGATGTCCCAAAATACCATTGTAATGCTAATGCTGTTGTCAGGCTGTTTTATGGACCTTTAATTAAGAATACTGTAGTGGCTTTTGAGTTCGAAAAGCCATCATTGTACAACCCACGTGTCCCAGATTTTAAAACTCCAGGGTTATTTGGGGACCTGGCTCGTGACTCCGGCACACTTTGGAGCAGCAGTCTGACTGTGTCCCTGCAGTGTCCAGTCAGGGTGCTGCCTGGTGCACAAGGTCCCAGAATGGTTTGGATTGGAAGGGACCTTAAAGATCATCTCATTCCAACCCCCTGCCGTGGGCAGGGACAGTTCCCAAGATTGTGTCTTCAGGTCAATTCTGTTTCCAGGTTCAGTGCTGTAAAATGTTATCCTATTTTTGTTCCTGTGTTGTAACATGAACACGGGCTCTAGAATTTAATTAACCCATCACGAAACTCAGTTAACAAACAGAGTTGCAGGGTTTGAAGGCAGAGAGGGGAATCTCACGTCCTCCTTTCCAGCAGGCACAAGTGAAAACTGTGACTCCAGGAGCTGCTGAGCAGCCTTGGGATTTGACAGGAACGGTGCTGATCCAGCCCTCCTTTCTGAAGTGTTGCTTCAGGATTTTTTGTGTTTTATGGAATCCCGGGGATTTTCTTTTTTATCTGTCATTTGTAATTTAATAAATAACTTGTAATTTGACCACTGTCTCTGCATTTAATGTCTGTTTAGGGTAGACATTATTAGAGAAATGAGGTGGGAAAAGAATAGTTATCGGTGCATGTTGGTATTTTGATTATCAGAGAATCATAGAATGGTTTGGGTTGGAAGGGACCTTAAAGATCATTTTGTTCCATGGGCAGGGACACCTTCCACTATCCCAGGTTGCTCCAAGCCCTGTCCAGCCTGGCCTTGAACACTTCCAGGGATGGGGACTCCACAACCTCTTTGGGCAAATATCTCATATAAACATCAGCAATTGCATCTTAAATAGTGGAAGGGTCTGTGGCAGTCCCAGGTGGGAATGGGAGAAGGAAAGATGATGGAAACTTGTGAGTTGCTGTTTGCTAAGCTGAGGTTTTCTGAAGGTTTCTCTGTACACAGAGTACATGAGTTTAAATTTTTACACTATGAGATTGATCTCATAGTGAGATAAATGGTGAGAGGAAGTGTGTACCTTCTACTTTGGTTTAAAACTGGTTTATTTCATTTTACATTTACTGTGATCCATCCTTAAAAATCAGTATCCTCACCCAGGGCAGTGCTAGGACCTAGAAAGAGACATTTTTAAAAAATCACACACAGGTGATGGGTCGAATTAAAGGCCATGGGGCACCTGAAAGTATCAATGAAGTCCAGCAGCTACAAAAAAAGGAACTTCAAATGGCTCTCTGGAGAGCAATTAAATTTTCAAAACAGAAGTGACTGTTCTAGTTAACTAGAAATAACCATCTTATATTGAATTGAGCTAAGTAATTGGGAATTGAGTTAAAGTAACCTATAGGAAAAACCTCTGCTCAGCTGTTAAGACCTGGTATTTTGACTGCAAGTCATAACACTTGAAGAGTTTACACGTGAGTTTTTTGGTCAAAAGGGAAAATTTTAGACTGAAAAGGCCACTTCTAGGAAGTTATGAACAGCAGCCCCAAACTCCTAAAAGGAGTTGCAGAGCATGTTACAAGAACACTCAGGCCCAAATTTCAGCTTCTGTTGGTTGGAGTCCTAACAGAAAGATAAAATCTGGGGATCGGTGCAGAGCCTGTCCAAGCAGAGCACACAGCTGATGTCTCGGGCTGGCAGAACACACCAGCATCTCCTGGTTCTGTGCTAAACGTCCCCCTGGGTTTCCCTGGGCACTGCCACGCTGTTCCTGACAGCCAGAACCGCCCTGAGCACCCATCCCAGGTTTACCATTCCTGCTGTAACAGCAGTGGCAGCAGGGCAGGCTGGGCTGGGTGGCAGCCCGAGGACTTTGGAGGCCTGTGACAGACACGAGGCCGTGACACGGCCGAGGCCCCCCGGCTGCAGTGCTGGGGGTGTTCCGGGGCTGTGGTCAGCACACACCGAACTTACCGACCCATAGAGCTCCCCTCTCTCGTTCATGCCGAGGTAGAGTCCGGAGTCCACCCCACGGATGCTCACCAGCCCCACTGCCAGGCTAATGAACTCCAAAATCCCTGAAACAGAAAAGAACTGCAAATCACGCAAAGGAAAAAACCAACATCAGGCTCCAGTGACAAACACAAACCTGCCTTTCCCAACCTCTGCAAAGTGTCCTACAGACCCTGTTTTCATTATAAATAAAACCACTGTTCTTAAATCTGTAGTTCCATCTGTGTGCAGTGTTCCAGTTTCGGGTCTGGGCTTCCCCTCAACGTTGTGAATCTGAGTTGCCCAACAGGGATTACCTTTTCTAATGAGAAAAGCTTTGCAAGGTTTTGTTGTTTTGGGTTTGGATTTTTTTCCCAATTATCACCAGGAAGACAGATGTAGAAACTTGTGCCTGGCCTCTAGAAATTTCAGAAGCGTGTTACCATGTTGGTTTTTATTCTTCCCAAAAAGGAGAGTGATTTTGGCTTCTGGTTTGAGACGATAGTCCCACATGTTCTAAAGTGATGAGTTCAGTAGAAATAAGTAAAAAACACTGTGAAGACCATCTTCATCCTGGCACTCCAGTGGGGTACTTGACATCCCCAAATGTATATACAAGCCACAGGGATAAAATCCAGCTTCAAAGCACACAGGTAAAAATTAATCTCTCCTCTGCAGCCGTCAGAGCCACAGCACTGCCAGTCCTTCCTCCATCACCCCCTGTCACTGCCAGTGCTAGAACCCCCCTGCTGCTCCACGCCCTGCTGCCTGCCCCAGCCTCCCGCCAGCTTCTTCCCACTCCAGCAGCATCTGATCCAGTCATGCCCAGCCCTGCAAGAGCAACTGTTTTACCCACGGGCTTCGGTCTGTGATGATGGTGTGAGACACTGTAACAACGAGGGGCAGCCTCATTTCCTCCGGCCAAGCAATTAGCGGGGCCTGCCTGCGGCACCCCAGGGCCGGGAGGGGGGACAGCAGCTGCTTCCGTGGGGGAAAGACTTGTAATAGGAGAATCCTGGGTGAAGCACTTAAAACCAAACAGCTCCTACCCAACAACACAAGCGGCGGAGACCTGCAAGCTTCTCAGGAAAACCTCCCGAAGGCAGTGGTGGGACTGTGTTATTCTGGATATCACACACTCCCCAGCTAGAGGTCATGGGCAGCCTTTGCCCGTGTCCAGTGCTGAATTAATCAGCTGGGAGGTAGAAGGAAGAGGGTTTTCCCCATCTCACTAACGACTGGATGTGTCCATTGACAGGAGAAAGGTGCCCTAACCTTTAGCGTGGCTCCAGGTCTCCCAATATAGCTCCCAAAACACCCCGTCGTGACCCGTGGCCGCTGTGATCAGGTTACCCCCGAGCTCCCGGGTCTGAAAGCACCGCGTGACGAGCGGCCACCTGATCCAGCCGACTTGAGCTGCCCCCTCAGCCCGGGCACGTCTCCTGCTCGCCAGGCCTGGCCGTGGCAACTCCCAGACGACTCTGCATCACTGCCTAAATATAGGACAGGCCAGACACGACGGACACCTCTGTCCCCCATCGCGGGGCGCAGACTCGGCCCTCACGCGCTGGCAGCCAAGCTGGCTGCAAGAATCAGCATTCCCACCTTCCATCAGCCTTTCTGTCCTCCTTTTGCTCTGCCTGCTCTGGGCCTTGTGCATCGAATCCAGCTCTCCCTGCACCGAGTGGGTGCTGAGGGAGATGCAGTATGGACTTGAGAGCAGCAAGTCCTGGAGACAAACAGGGAGGCCAATAACACAAAACACGCTTTATGGACCAGGGCAGACGTTTTACAGGCTGAAACACGCTCAGCTACACGGCCCAGTCTGGGGGTATATCCTGCCTTCACAGGCACCAGGAGCAGGCAGCGAGGGCAGCCTTCCCAAGCCGGGAAGGCAAACTGGACCCTGGCTCTGCTCTGCTTGGTCCTCGGTGGTTATTGTAGTTTCTCAGCTGAAAGGGATCCCAAACAGGGAGGGAAGAGGGGCAGGATGAGGGGTGGTCTCCTGCCTCCACTCCCCACCGGTTCTGACATGTGAGGGAGTTACTGAACTGCTGAGTGCTCTTTTCCCATCCACAGGACAGAAACGACCACAGCCACTGCAGGGAAAGGATGGGATGAAGGAAGATGGACAACAACTAGAGATAGTGTAAAAAATAACACAGGAGTACAGAGATACATAAGAACAGTGGAGTCTTTCCCAGGATGGAGGCAAGTGAAGTGAAAAATATGATACCTGGAAGAAGAGTAGATGGACATTCCCATAGGTATAGTCACAGGCCTCAGTACCAGTTTCTGGGGTTTTTTTTGTCTTCTGTCACCCCTGGGAAGCAGGAAAATGCTTCTGAGGGAGGTCTAAGGCAGGGGAACCAAGAGCTTTTCTTGAACATGCCCACAAGTACGTTCTATAAGAGGCAGATGAATCCAGGCCTCCAAAGACCTGGCAAGGACGAAGCCAGGAGCTGCATCAGCATCTTCCCTCTCTGAGTGGGAAGGTGAGACACCCCTCCTCTGGTGCTGGTTGGACAGACACGCATCGGTTTTGCAAACAAAATTTCTTGTAGGTGTGCCCATGACAGTCCCTTGTAATATTCCCCTTTTCTGATCTTTGAGTGGCACTTGGAGACATGCATAGAAGATAACTACATTGAAACAGCATTAAGAACGTAACTTAAACCCACAGAAGTCAGGAGACAGAGTGAAGGCTGAAAAGATGTGGGCGGGTATCCATCCTGTCCTTGACTCACTCCAATTCTAGACAAAATTGCAGCTTCGTACATCTGATCTTTAGCAGCACAGGGAGTGGCCACTGGGGCCAGCTCAAGAATTCTCTTTCCAATTGTAGCGGTGTGTTTTTGTGGCAGAACGTGCTTTCGCCCCCACCCCTTCCTTTCTTTTTTCTTTCCCCCAGGACTTGCCTCTTTTTTTCTCACTTCGATTCATTCTGTTTGTTCCTTGAGCCTTTCCAGATAAGACTGGGAGAGATTTGATTAAGACTCCATCTGGGTTAATTCACCACCAAAGCACTGAATAACCTCTCAAGTTTTGCTGTGGCTGGACCCCCACACTCTTCCCTTACACTAAACCATCCCTCAAAGAACAGTTCAGCTCCCTGCACCTGTCTCTTCTTACCCAACTATATTTGGGAGCTGGGGTACAGAAACAGATGTTGTATTAATGACTCCAAACCTAAAGCTTCAGCTAAAAACCTCAACAACTGTTCAGCAACAGGTGCACTACGGTCTGAATGTCAAAATTGCAGCAAAACTTTCTCTGGAGGTTTCAGCAGCTTCTCTTGGAGTCTGTGTAACAGATCCATGGGCAGGTTTGTACCCAGGAAGAGCCTCGTTTGCTGCCTTTATTCATCTGCAGTGCAAACTCAAGGCCTCTTTCTCTCCTCCATTGCAGTAAGAGTAGCACTGTTGAGTTGACTCGAATGCTGCTGTAAAAGAGACACAAGGCAGAAAAAGAGCAGTTCCTGCTGGCCTGGATTTCCCTGGTGAATTCCTCTTGGTTTTATTCCGACAAGGGTTATCATAGGAGTGCTGATGTTAGTCCAGACTCCCTCCAGATTTTGACCATCCTTTATTTCTTTGTATAGGAAAGCTCTGAGCAGATGCAGTGAGAACAGATACATTTTTGAAAACACTTTATTCTTTCTGGGATGCCTTTGCCAGAGCTGCCAGTTCAGAGAGCAAATTTGGGCACTTCCCTAGTGTGAGAATGAGCTTTCTTTCAAAAATCCCAGAGGGCTTCACCACATTTTGCTTTAAGCTTCCTCTAGGAAAAATATGCTGTGCTCCATTGTTCTTGCAGGAATCTGTGTTTTTACAAGTATAAAATATGGCATTCCAGAAGACAGGTGTGATTTAGTATGGCTCCAGTTCTTGACAGATGAGAGGGAATAGTTCTTGTGATTGCTTGGGCAGTGCGGGTGCACGATGCCACCACCTCCCGTGTCCTACAGTCACATCCCCGAATGCTGTGGTACAAAAGGATCTGCCCCTTTAACTCCCACTGTGGACCCTGGGGCTCTGTTCTGCATCACTGGGGCTTTGGCTCTTAATTTTTCTCTCTGGAAGATGAGGATGTCTTGGACACCTGGTAGCTTTTGGGATGGCTGTGCATGGGAGGGTGCAGATACTGTCTATTCCTGAATCCCTTCCAAGTTAAGAGGCAGGGATGCCAAGTCTGGTTCTACCCTCCATCCCACCTGCAGCTGGACACGTGCCTCAGCTGTGCTGTCGCAGCCATCCGTGGAGCACGTTAATTATCCACTCATGATATCAGAGAGCACCTTCCAGCCATGTGCCTTGATCCACAGAACCATATACAGGATTTCTAAGTATTTCCCCAGATGCCCCAAGATTTAAGGCAGCTTTAAACTGCTCCCCTGAGCCCTTTGTCTAGCTTTGCATCCCCCACCACAGTTCTGGAGTCCCCAGACTTGCTCAGGCTGCCCAGTTCTGTTATAAGTAACTGCTTTCTGAGCGCTGCATGCAAAATTTAGGAATGCATTGATACATGACATCCTAATATGAACCATACCAGTAACATTGGAATTTAAATATTCATGGCTACTGAACGCAGATGGTGAATACTGTGTGCCAATACATTATTGCTTTGAGTCTCTGCTGAAGTGGGGCTTAGTCCAACTTTATCTGAATGCAAGGATTCCAGTTTAATCCTTTGGGGCTTTCTCTTGCAATTACAACAAATAACTATTTATTTTACACTGCCTCTGGGAAAAACCTGAAGCAGAAAACTATAATATCTGAAGTCTGGTCTAGTTTACAGAGCTGGATGCTGACTGCTAAAACACTTACAGAATGCCAATATTTCGATTTATTGAATGCACCGTGTGACTTAAGCTTCAGTGTACAAAATTCATGAAAAGTTTTAGCCCATTTAACATGTTTTTCCAAGTTTGGAAACACACTTGTTTTACTCAATCTGTATAAAAAATGGTGCTGTTTGAAACCGGCTGTTTAGTTACACAAAGATTAGTGAAAGGAACCGATAGCAGAATGGAAACACTACGTGGCAGGTTGAACTAAAACCAACCAAACACAGTGGGTTTGCTCTCGGTTCTTCTAACGCGGAAACCCGGCGGAAAAGGTTAAAAGATGGGTGTTTTCGGGAGGTGATTAAAGAACGCTCACCCCACGAGCAAATTAGCACCTGACTCTGACCTGCGGGTTATGACTTTCTTGTTGATTTAGGCAGGGACATGCTATGCACACACCTGGTGTTTATGGAAAGCGTGGTGCGGAGATAAGCTTTCCCAGTTGTTCCAAAAACCTGCCTTACACCTCCAACAATAGCAGTGGCAGCAGTTCCCACAGTATCAGAAAGGACTGGTCGCAAAAAAGTAAGGGCAAAAGAAAATTCCTTTCACCGAGGAGTTAAATCACTTGAAAACTATAAAAAGTCCTGTGAGCACGTCTTGCAACCTGTTGACAACATAGCTGAGATCACTGGCATGGGACTTGTTGATAGCTTACACAGACACCTGCACTGGATGTTGGAGTAGCGGGAATTTCTCTTAGCTGTGCTCAAACTGCCTGTACTCCTTCGCCTGTGGCAAGGGATGCATTTTTTGAAGATTACATACGGTCTCATTAGAGATCCCTGATCTTGTGTGCCACTGAAACAGGCGCTGCAGTCTTCCAGCTGTATCCCCGGGCGACAAGGTAAATCCACGGTGCTCTGCCTATTGTTCCATCTTCTCCTTTCTTTCCGAGGTCCCCTAAGTGTTTCTCCCCCTTCAGCTTCCCCCTTTCCTTTCCAACAACCTTCCCAAACCCAGGTCCTGACACCCATCCAGCCATCTGATCCCTGCCCGCTTTGGGGAGACGCTCTTCTAATGGAATTCATGCAAGTAAAAGAAAGCAGCTCACAAATATCTGAGGAGGCCAAAAAGAAGGAGGAGGGGAAAAAGAGAAACAACGAAAAAAGTGAGGAATTTCTTTTTCCAACATAGGAATTTCCATGAAATTCCAACGAGGCATTCTTTCTTTTGCCTCCCTCACTGCTAACCTCAGAGGTGCAGCTAGACCTGGTCACCATCCTTTCTTAAATTTTTTTTTTTTTTACTTATTCTTTTTTTCTCCCCTTCTAAGGCACGTTTTAGTGCACCTGCAGAAAGGCTGAGCGCCGGGAGAGTAGGAAATTGGAAATAAAAACTCCCGCATTGCTGGGGAGTGAGAGCATTTGTTTAGGAGGCCAATTATATCCGTCCCGGGATGATTTATATTAGCGGGGTAATTAGTTGTGCGCGCGGGGCACCTGCTCCCGGCCCGGCCGGGCACCCCCCGGCCCCTTACCGAAGCGGCTGTGGTCCTGCCGGGTGCCCTGCACCGTGCCGTTGGGGAAGATCTCCAGGTGGAAGCCGGTGCGGCAGTAGAGCTGCCGCCGCCGCAGGATGCCCTTGAGGTGAGCGAAGTCGGTGGGGGAGCCCCGCTGCAGCCGCCCCTCGATCTGCCCCAGGCGCTCGTTGAGGAAGCCGGGGGAGTCGGCGAGGGGCAGCCCGGCGCCCAGCGCGGGGGGGAAGCCGTGCAGGTCGGGGTCCAGCGCGCCCAGGAAGCCGCCCACCTCTGCCATGGGCGCGGAGCGCGGCGGCCCCGGGGGCGCGGGCACAGCGGCCGCTCAGAGCGCGCACTGCGG
>VXAY01004570.1:657994-718461 GCA_013399855.1 Oxyruncus cristatus
TGTGGGGCTCATCTCAGAGGGGTCTCTTCCCAGGTGGATATCTGTGCAGGCGGTCTCTGCCCTCAGCGGGTCCCCCACTATGGCAAGTATCCCCTCTGCAAGTCTCCCACTTTAGCAGGTCTCCCCTTAGTGTGACTCTCCTCTTAGTGAGTCTTTTCTCTCAGTGGGTCTCTTCCCTCAGGTCTTTCCTCAGCAAGTCTATCCCATGATGGGTATTCCCTCAGCAGGTCCCTCCCCTCAGAGAGTCTCTCCCTTCCAGTGAATAGCCCCTCAGTAGGTTCCCGCCATGGTGGGTGCCCCTTCAGCGGGTCTCTCCCCTCAGCAGGTCTCATCCCGCAGCGCGGTGCTGCTCCCCACATCACCCCGGAGGGAGAGTTAAAATGCCCGTGGGTGGCAGCTCCTTTCCCTGCGGGCCTGGGCGGTGCTCTCTGGGGGACACACAAAGGAAATTGTCCGAAACGCCCGCTCACCGGCCCGCAGCGGGTGAGGAACCCGGGTTTTAAATGGGACTTTGGGGTGGTTTTTCCTGTCAGAGCTGTGGCTGTGAAAGGGGTGTTTGATGCAGAGCTCAACACATGAAGCCTAAACCTGTGTTTTTATAGAGATACAGGCTGTTCCAGAGGTAGTAAAATCTACAGAAGTGTGTTTGTTGACTATTTGTTCATCATGTGTGGTTACATGGAGATACCACTGTCTGAGGAGTGCAAGCATCCCACTGCAAAGATTATGATTTTATTGCTGTAGTATCTACATGAAAACTTAGGTGTGATAACTGTGGGAAATAAATTGTGCCTTGGTGAAACTGACAAATACAAGATGGGGACAGGGCAGACACAGCTGATGGGACACCCCAAATCCAGAATTACTGTTGAGGACATAATCCTGTAAATCGTGTGAATTTAATGCATAAAATTCATGTAGTGTGAATGATCACATTACAATCAAATACACCTTTCTGTAAACTCTGTTTTTGCTGATGTAAGTGAGAGGTTTGCCTCTAGATTCATAGCAAATTCATGTTTCTGAATCCCTGTTTCTGAACATGTCTGAGGGCTGATCCCAGGGGTACTGGGAGGAGAGAGGAAAAACCAATTTCCACATTGAAGGACTAACCAAACCACGCAGAGGCTTCTACCAGTGACTTCAACAGCCTGTGGATCTGTTATAATATCCTTAAACCCAAATCCATATAAGCACTTAGTGGAACACTTAGGATACTGAAAAAGGTAACAGAGTTCAATTACACTGCAGTGAAATCCAAGATAAAGTCAAAACCCACAAACCTGCGTGCTTAACTAATGTATAACAAAAGCAGCACAATCCCCCGTCCAAGCTGACATTCCTCACTTAACTCTCCCAATTATGGGCAGCTTTTGAAGTGTCCGCGATACATTTTATTGAGAAATCATACAGGCTGGTACAACATGTTCTATTTAGGCACGACAGGATGTGGAAAGGTAGCTTTCTCCCTTTTTTTTTTCTTTAATTTCCTGGTTTATTTATGTTTTTGCTAACTGAGGAAAACACAGATTTCTACTTTTACATATTTCTTACGCATATTTCTGTTTTAAATACTGAAAGCTAGAGTGACTCCTTCAAAAGCAGAAACATGTTTAGCAATTCTTTTCATGTATTACATAGAACACAGTTCTGCAGTCAGTGATTTCTTAAAAAAACCACAGAAATTATTGTACAATTTGTGACACAGAACACAGCATTACAAAATTAAATTTCTGCTCTGCTTTGTTTCAGTTCAGGCAGTTCTCCCAGGTTTATTCTTTGATTACAGCTTCCATTGTTCACCTTGGGAACTGAGATGGTTACTATCAAACTGCTCTGCCTTTCAGTTTTCATAAGAACTAGCAATGATTTTTATACCCAGTTTGCTAAAATGGACCTTGCAGATCCCTTCCCTCACACTATTTAATGAGGTAGTAAAAATATTAAGGGCATTTATTTGTAGAATAATTACTATCCATGGAGAGCAGCCACATTTTATATCTGACTATAAAATCAAAGGAAGAACAGGACTGGGGTCAATCAGTAAATTAATTAGAAAAGAGTAAGATAAATAAATGCAATGAGCAAATCTAGATGCTGCTTATCCTCTGCCTGGAGCTGTTCCATTTGATAAAGAAAAGATCAAGACAGCTGAAATAATCTGAAGTAGAAATGGCCATGAATGAAAAATCAGATGTGAGGAATATCTGAGGATAAAGAAATAACAGAGCCTTGAGCTTTAATAAACAATACTTCTGCTTCCTTAGCACTTTCCACCTCAGGATCTCAAAACAATCTGTGTACGCTATGGAATTAAGACTCACAACCAAGGTCACTGTGCAGCTCCTTTTCCCAGGACAGTCTCCTTTTCCACTGAGAGATGTTGTTCAAAGGATATTGATGGCTTTCTGTATTTGTTTGGGATTTTGGATGCAAAGCAGCCCTGCTGGAGCAGCAGCTTTGACCAGGTTTCTGTAATCCAGAAACCAGACACGTGCACCATGAGCCCTTCTGCCTTTTGTGGTGTGGTGACCATCTGTGCTGCACATGCAAGGAATGTCTGAGCTCTCCTGGCAGATAAATAGGGCAACCTCCTTTGTGAGGGGATGAATGAAAAAATTTTCTTAAGGGGAGCAGGGGATGGTTTATTGGTTTTTGTCTTTGATTGGTTTTACTTAAGCTAGTATTATTATCGTTTGTAGTACCACTTCCAGGCCCTAGACGCTGTTTGTGCTGGACACCGTGTTAACAAGTGTGTAACAAACCAGAGTCCTTGACCTGAGGAATCTCACTGCTCTGCCTTGTGGAAGGATTTCTGATGGAAGGCAACAGGATTTCAGTCCATGTATAGAAGTATGATTTTGTGGACAGTTTAGAATTGACGGCAGAATGAAGGTAAAGGTCTAAGGATAAAGCTCCAGACTTACCCACCGGGGTCTTGGGTTCAGGTGCCTCAATAAATGATGTGATTTTCAAACAAGGAAGTACCCGCCTTTTCCAATTATTGTTGGTTTGGTGTGGATCTGCTGGGTTTAGTAATCGAAGTATGGATTAACAAGTAGGAAGTGAGCTGTTCTGGCTCAGCTCTGACTTGTGAGAGCTCCCATTTGGAGAGAGTTGCTGTAACTGAGAGCTGGCCTTCCAGGATCAATTCACCAACGAGCACAGCGAGTGAACAGCGGAGCCTTGTTGACCCTCACGTAGGTTGTTTTGCCTTGGTTCTGTCCCATTTGAAAACTGCAGGTACTTAGTCTTCCTGAAAAATTGCACCTGTCCTTGGCATGGCTAAACACAGGATGGAATCCTGACGCAAATTATTCCCGCTAGTGCATCTCTGAGTGCTGGGTGCTGAATGAGGAATGGGAAAGGCTTCTTTATTGGTAAAGTGGTGAGTAATACAGTCACCTCATCTCCACTTCTAACCTTTTTCCTTGGGATTTGGGCTAGAATTACAGGGCTACTGAGTCATTTGGGCCTTTGACGTTTGGCCAAGGGTGCCAGAGAACATGTACCTGTGTAATTCTACCCCTCAGTTCTACACACCAGTGCAGCTACTGATTGAGGCAGTTTTTCTCTCTGCAGTGTTTGTATCTTGTATGTGTCTTTGTGTTGTAGTTTGTGATGGAATTTTATGCCAAGACAGCAGCATTTCCTTCTCAGATGTTGAACCAAGGGGCACGATAGAAGTTAGAATAACGGTATTCTGGTAAAATGCCTTCATTATCATCTTCTTTTTTAGTGGTTGAGGTTTTTTTGGCTGTGGTTTGAGAAACAATTAAGAAAAGTGGGGTGTATAATCCGTTCGGAGGCTTGTCATCCAAGTCTTAGGCTCAGAGCTGCTGTGTGGTGCTGAGTCCTTGGTGAGTCACTTCCCTCTCTGTTTTCTGTAATGGAGAAAGAGAAGAAAGAGAAGAACAAGGTCTTAAAGACTGTTTGTCTCTATTGTTGAAGGCCTACCATGACTTCAAATTCTACCCTAGACCTAGAGCAGGGCTGGAAGTTTTAGTCCGTGTTTTGAAGCCCCTCTGTGGAGTGGTCACATTCCACAAACTTGATAGGCAGTGACTCCAGTAGCTCTCAAGTTTCTTATGCTAAACTCTCAGTCACCTGGGTGTAAGTCATTGGTGACTAACAGCTGAAATTTGGAGCTAGTTCTTTCCACTGGATTTGTCTCTTTTGCTGTAATAAGGGAATAGGATAAAGAAGGATAACACCATTAATTTCTTTGGAAAACACAAATTCAGAATATACCAAATTAAATCCAAGAACCAGTTCTAGTCCTTCCCAAATAAAATATGCTGGAACTTATGATATTACTCTTCTAAGTGTGCACATTTGTACTGTAGCAGCTTTTTATGGAATTATCCATGACCATGGATGGTATCTGTTTATATCTGCATCCGTGACTACTGGTCAAACACAAAAAGCAAAGGTCTGTCTAGCCCCATATCCTGCCTCTTGATAATGGCTAATAACTTGTGTATGGAAAACAGGACGAGTATGGAGTGATACTTCCTTTTGTAAACCCTTCCAGCTTCCAGTGGTTTTTGTTATAGAGACCTTCCTGAGCTGGAGGCTGCAGCTGTATCATTGTTTTTGATATTCCTTGATGGACCTTTTTCCATAAAATTGTCTAATCGTTTTTGTAAAACCCACTTGTCCTTTTGGCTGCCATAACATCCCGTGGCAATGAGTTCCACAACATCATTAGGCATTGTGTGAAAATTAACTTCCTTTTGTTTGCTTTTGAACTTGCTTGCTGCCTGCCAGTTTGAGTTGGTGCCCTATTATTTCTGTTAAGACTACTTTTAAATAATCATTGCTGTTTATATTTTCCATGCTGTAACAGCTTGTCTGGAACTTAATTGTTATTATCCTTGTTTTCCAGGTTGAACAGATCTGGTTTGTTTAAGTTGTCCTTGTGCTGAGGCTTTCTAATACCTCTTGTGCAGCTTTGGTACAAGGTAGCCCTTTCCGTGGCTTTGTATTTCCACAATTACTGGAACTGTGCTCAGTATTGGAGAGATGGGCATACTGTGGATTTATTCAGAGAAATAATGCCATTTTCTGCTTTTTCCTCATTCTTTTAGAAATTCCCAATGGGACAGTTTTCTCCAATTGCTGACACTGTGCTGTTTGTTTTGGACAGCGATCCACTTCACCAGGATTTCTTTCATGACTGATTTGAAGCATGGTGAGAATGGCTTTTTCCTTATCCATTCTTTTTTACGCATGAACCTTGAGTTAAATTTACTGTTTTAACGTCCACTCACTGAATAAATTTTAGGTTTCATTTTTGGGAATGGCTTTGTATCATCAGCCACCTACCTACAGCATTTCATAGAATCACAGAATCAACCGGTTTGGAAGAGACCTCGGAGATCATCAAGTGCAACCCTTTATCCAACCCCGCCGTAGTTACCAGACCATGGCACTGATGCCACATCCAGTCTCATCTTAAACACCTCCAGGGACGGTGAATCCACCACGTCCCTGATCGTTTATGGAATGTGAAACAGCAGTAGTCCCATCACAGACCCTGTTCTGGGTCTGTGGGGAGCTTCCAACATCACTGATGCTGAATCTCCATTTCTCTTGGTTAGGATCACCAGTTATGTCACTTATTCTCTCTTTCATTCTTGCAGTAAGGCTCATTTATGAGCTGGATTTCATACCATAGTTAATAGTCTGGCTATTTCCCATGTGACACCCTGAAGGATTATCAAGTTAATCCTCATGTCATGTTTTCATCTGTGCTGCTGCCTCGCATTCATTCTCCTAGCAAAAGGGCTTTGGGTCTGTATCGAACACAGATACAAAGGTTCGTGAGCTTTCTTGCTACCACCTCAGCACCTGGGACTGTTTTTTAAATGCCTCAGTCCTTGGCAGTGGGAACTGTTCAGGCTCAGGCGCAGGTTTACACATTGGAACACAGTCCATAATCTTCTGTGGTCAAGTTGCTCTGGGACTTTTGGCCCAGTATCTCTGTGTCTGTCTTCAGGGATGACACTGATTCTCTCACTGGAGAAATAAACTGAAATACATTGGTGTGTGATGTGGAGTTAGGAAGTCTAAGCTCAGAGTTATTCTAGAAGTGGATGATTAGGTGGGACATCCTAAAATAAAGAGCAGAGGGAGAGAAAAGGGGAAAAAAAAAGTAAATAAGCCCCCCCCTTTTCCTACTTATGCTAACAGGCTCCAGTTTTGACATTCTGGATGACTGAAGCTCTTCAGTTCAACTGCTAATGGTTCATATGAGTAACATTACTCAAGTTCATTTATATAGTACTGGATTAATTTGTACAAAGAAACTTATAAAGAAACACAGAAAAACATTTGAAAGTGTAAATAACCTTATTTTCTAATTATTCTGTAACTATTCTTTTCTGCATAGAAATTCTCTATACCTTACTGGGTTTGTTCTTTTCTCTAATGAATCAGTTAATTAAAATGCAGCATTTGTCCCTGTTTTCAAAAAAGCAGCCACGTACTTTGCGAACATGGTTAGAGAAATGACAGCTGTAAGATAATTCCATGATCAAGCAACCAACTGCCCCACAAATCATTCTGCTTCATCACTGTGTCTCTGTGGAGAGAGGAATGAATGCGAGAGCACTGTAAAGGTGGACTTTTGGTGAGTTCTGCAAGTGGCCAAAGGATAGGGAGGACACAGTCAAGAGAGCACTGTCTTGCTTGCGTTTGATTGCCACTGAAATGTGCATTACCCTCCTTTTTTTTCAGGAGACCTACTTGAGTTTCATAACATGAGTTTCATTAAAATCTGTCCTGAGAAATGGTGAGTTAACAGAATGCAGTTTCTATAGCATTAACCTTTCCCAAATGCAGTATATAGTAATCACAGTTCTGGTAGATTGAGTTTCATGTGAGATCTCAAAATGTTTATTTTACAGCATCCTTTGCTGTGTTTGTGCAGTGTTGCTGTTGCCTTTCTCCAGATGGGAACACGCAGGAATGCAGAAGCCAGGTGGTTTGCTCAAGGACATGAGAATCTGTCTTCAGCGGAGTTAACTGGTGCCTCACTGGCACTTGTGCTAGCTGTGCTTTGGTCTGAGCAGTCACCTGGATTGTGTTTACTTCCTTTTGTGGGCTGCTAGCATTCCTTAATTTCATGTCTTGGAAGAAAGTTGCCCTGAGGATGTGTAGGGCCCTGAGCAACAAGCACAGCGCGAGCGGTTGCAGACTCTCTTTTGTCCAGAGATCCTGTTCGTGGAAGACAACTGCACTGTGTGGTTCTTGGGCTCAGGAAGAATGAGCCTCACTTATGTTTTCTTTCTCAGTTTATTCTGACAGGATTTATCTGTCCTAAGAGTAGGAGGTGGGGAAAGCACAGAGGCTTGGACTGTGTCCTACCTGAGTAGTGGGTCACTACGCAGGTATCTGAACACTGCTTTTGGTGTTGAGAGCTGGTAGTTCTGGTGCTGGGTGGTGGAGCTCTGTGTGAAGCATCACCAGCCTCAGAGTTTTGCATGTGGATGGGAAGCAGAACCCAGGCTGACACTAAACCATTGATGACTGTAGTGAAGACGGAAACCCAGAGCTGAGCGTAGTTGAGACCTCAGAAGTCTGGATTCTCAAACCTTTGCTTAAGATGGGATATTTATGGCCTTGATAAAATTAGGGAAGAAAGACAAGGAGCATCTCCTCATGCAGTTGTCTAAATGTGTTGGGAAATGCTGTTGCTAAGGTTTCCTAAAAGATGAGAAACTTCTCAGATATCTCCCTCATCATTAAGAGTGTCAAAACACGAAAATTAAAATATCCTCAGAAACTGGGAAGCCTCAGTGTGTCAATGGCTTTGAAGATCTTGCTGATGTTGGGGTTATGGTTTAGTGTAGTTGGAGTCTGGTTCTTTCATTAGAAAAAACAGAATCAAATGCAAAAATGAAAATAAAATTAACACTTCTTCAGTTTTCTTTGTAAACAAATCAGAAACCTTAAGGCCAGGAGAAGAACACTGTGGCTACCAACCGTGACAACTCAGTTTAGGCCTGATAGAAAGAAATGATAGATCTGTCAAGTATATGCTACCTCACAGGCAGATTGTAATGAAATCCAGCCTGATTCAAGGCAAAAACAAAACCTATTGATTTTATTCCAAGGGAAGAGAGAGAAAAAGAACAGATGTATGGAGTCTTCTGTCCATTCACTGCAATCTGCAGTGCTGACTTCGAAAAGATAATGGCTTTAAGCTTTGTTTCTTCTTGTGCTTCTCTCTGTAGAAATGCCCTGGCTTAGGCACCCAAAAGATTCAATTTGGAGTAGTAGAGAGGAGGGGGAGCAAGGACCTCACACAAGAACTGACCTAAACTCTGAGGAGGTTTGTATAATCTAATTTACAATAAAATGGTATTTACAATGTTATCAGACAAAGCTTAGCAGTGTTAAGTTAAACAGCATATAATGTGATTAGCGGGGCAGTCATGCCCATGATGTCATACACATTCTCTGAACTCTTGGAATGGGCAGATAATGTCTCAGGCATTTGTTCTCTTACGACATGCAGGAAAGGCTCCATGGAGCTCTGGGGGCTGGGAGGGCTCTGTGCATGTTCCCGTGTCCCACAGCACTGCAGAGGCTGCTCCCCTCGGCGTAGCACTTGGGCTGCGGTTGCTCCCTGCCAGCTCTGTGCTGTGGAGTGGTTAAAACAGGCTTTGGGAATAGTTTAGAAGCTTGAAATTCTATTCTTGGCTCTGCCGCAGACTTGGGTTTTGACCACTAAATCTTCTTTGCCTCTGGTAACTCCATTTTTAACTAGCAAAGGTAGTCAGCTGTGTCTGTGGAGTGCCCTGACTGGGAGCTGTATGGAGATGGAAACCACTGGCATTCTGTTCATTATGCAGAACAAATACAGCTAGACCACAAAGAGCTTTGCTGTAGCAATTTCACAGCTAGTAATGGCTCATTCAGAGAAAATTAAATCTTTATCTTTCTGCCTCTCCAAGGCATGCAAAATGGTATTAAAAATTTTGGCTAGTCTAATTAAAATGGATAAGCAATATAAATCTCAGCTATAGATTCATATCAAAGATAATCTAGAGTGGGTTTATTTTAAAGCATGTTTTGCTTAAAAAAAACCCTCTTGCTGAAAGCTACTGAATGAAGTTCCCTTTAAATTTTCAAGTTATTGTAGTGGTTGTGAAAGGACAAATTCTGGGACATTTTAAGAGTATTTGACTCCCCTGTGTCCCTCAGGGACAATAAGCCCATATTGCTTCATTCATGTTAATGTTGAAGAGAAACAAAAAGATTGCATTCACATTCTTTCTGCCGTGGTGTGAACGCTGTATAAATTGTTTAACTCTGGTGTAGAGATTGACTAGATAGTATTTCTGTTTTCAGTGATGCATGGAATGAATGTGGGCTAGACCTGAGTTCAAATGGGAGTTGCAGATGTGGAGAATGAGATGGGGGCAGCATACAGAGCTGAAAAAGCCGAACAAAAGTGATGGGCAGGAAGGAACGAGTGAGCTTGGAAACTATGGCTCATGCAATGTCAGCTCTATTGTTTGTTAAAATCAACTGGAACACTTGCACGATGCCCACTTTTATCACGAGCAATCAGTGCCATGGCTGCAGCACTCCCGTGTGTTTATGGCATCGGTGGGGTGTGTTGAGAAGCGCATACAGCAGTTTTGTTTGATGGCAGAGGAATGCCATCGAGAATAAATCTTTGTTGTTCAGAAAGGGTAAGCCAAGCTTTTGTCTCTGCGGCTGATAAATCAGGAGCAGGGGCCAAGTGTAACATGAACAGAGCATTGGCCAGTCTGGTCAAACATGTGGGATGTACTAACAACAACAGGGAATGAAAGCAAAGCCTGCAGGTAGACACCTTTTAAATAATCAAGGCTGACAGTTTTACTACAATAGCACAGTTTAACACTTTGTAGGTACGTGCTACAGCATAGATGCTGCTTATGTTACGTAGTCTGCAAGCATTACACAGCTTATTTAAAGGAGAAGTTTTATTTCAAGCATTTTAATGTTTGTTAATATAATAACAAATGTAATATCTTATTGTTGCAGATGGTATTGCCAGTGGATGACTCTGAATGATGTACCAGAAAGACATTTAAATGACCGAGATTAAACTCACAGAGGACTGGGCATTCCAGATATGTTCTCAAACAGAGAACCTTTCCAGGAATGAGTATTTCTGACACTCCTTATTAAAGACATGTACAAATACTTATGTGATACCTGGGCAATCAGAGAAGCTGTGTGGAGGCAGATTGCACACAGTGCCTTGAGTCCTGAGGACTGGGCTGGGTTATGGACACCCTGCATACTGTGATAGAATGTTCTGTCCCGAGCCTCAGTTCACCTCTCTGGAAAAAGCATGTGATACTGTGTGCAGCAACTGGCCTGGGAAAAGTATTTTGAATTTCTAGTGACAAAGACCAATTAGGGACATACACAGTCCTTAAAGCAAAAAACTTCACAAACTGTAGAGCCTGAAATCTCTGTGAGCAAAATGCCTTCCTCCCAGCTCTCACAGGAAGCAAGTTAATTGGGAGGCCAATAACTATAATGAGGCAGAACCTGGGGTTTTGCGTGTGTATAGTGAGATCCTCCCCTTGGGGCCAAACTCCTGTTCCATATTATGAAAGCAGTAAAAGGTCCCCTCAGCAGGTGCTGCATAAAGGCATTTCAGCTTTGCCTTTGCAGTGCTGGAATTGCCAAGCTATTGCTTTCCTGAGTCTCCAAATGAATTCCCCTACTCAATGTGGAACAGCTGTGTGAGAGATACAGCCTTGAGAAAAGGGGTGGCAAAGGAACACAGAAAATGGGGATTTAATCAAATAGCACAGGGCTGCAAAACAACATCAGTGTGTTCCTGCTCAGCTTTCTTTGGGTAAGGGAGACCCTCTCAGTATCAAAGTTCAGAGAGGAGAGGTAACGTGCCATTGAGGGCCTTACCGTGTGATGAGAGTGAGTGAATAGCACTGGCTGCGTCCATTAGTGTCTCAGTAACAGCAGGGTTATGATGCAGTCATTCCTGCAGTCATGCCCAGGAACTTTACATCCTGGAGAAAGATGAGCTTTCACCCAGCTGAGTGTGGCTGCTGCCTCGGCAGAGCTAACACAGCATGGCTGCCCCAAACACCCAGGCTTTGGCCATTTGAGCCAGGAAGCAGACTAGGAACTGTGCTGAGATGGGACGAGTCTGAGAGGGTGGAAGCAGTTCTTCCAGCAGACTTTAGTTAGGACAGGGTAGCTTTTCTCTTCCTTCGTATATGATTGTAGAAGGAGTTGCTTTCTTCCTCATTGAAGCCTTCCAAAACATGGTTTGCAACAAAAAAAATCTGTGTCAGGTGAGAAAAGATTATATTAAGGACCACAAATTGTGAGAGTTACTGTTTTTCACTTGCACTCCTTTTAGGAAAGTCTGTTGTGTGTCCAGTCTACCTATGTGAATTTTCAGAGTGCTTCCTAAGAGGTTTTTGGCAATCTATCAACTTTATCAGATACTGACTATGCCTGTTTGATCTGAGTGATTGCTTAGTTGTAAGTGTTATGTCTGAAATATAAAACAGACAGGGAGAAAAGGAAAATGAAGGAGAGTTTGTAACAAGCAGAATATAGCTGGCTAATTACTGTGGCAGGATAATGTCTTAGAAAAATCCACACCCTTATCAAACTGCCATTTTTTCTTGTTTCCATGACATAAAATTTCTTTGAAATCTTTTGGTTTAGAGTGTATATGCACTTTAAATAGTGATCAGAGCTAAACAGCAGCATCTGTCAGAGAAGATAAATGACCTACCAGCAAATCCTCTCAGTTAAAAGCAAGACAAAAATCTATGGAGTAGGGGAATGAGTTTTAAATCAGTAATTTCACTTAACTTTGCCCTAATGAAGGGCTAATCTTTGGACCCCTACAAAACAAATGAGAGCATCTAGTTAGATCCAGCGGAAACCGGTCACTGAAAAGGCTTTTTCCTTAGGAGCCTAATTGGAAGCAAAGTAATTCCTTTGATAGCTGTCTTCATTTAACAGTATCTTTCCCTCTCCCTGATTTATCTACAGTAAAGTAACGACTCTGTTAATTACAACCACATTTGCGTGTTTGCAGATTGACAAGTAACTCCGGGCAGAGCAGTCCCAGCTGAGGTGCAGAGATGTGCCGTGCCAGGTCTGCAGGGGCTGCCTGAGCTCAGCCTCCCGTGGAAGGCACTGAGGGAATGGTCTAAAAGAGCCGTCCCCGGCTGTTGAGGCAGCCACGAGCTCGGGGTGAAGTGCAGTGTGGGCCACTGTGGGAAGGAGCTAAATTTCCACAAGTTAAAATCTGACCTGGGATTTCAAGGGTATTTTATTTGTTAAAGTAGCTTGCTCAGCTATTTTTATACGTAATGGCAAAATAAGGGGTTTTTCCCCCCTAAAATATGAAGAAATTATAGAAAAAACGTTGGACGCTTGATTGCTGTAGAAGCAGGATTGTGCCTGTAAGGCAGAGGGGAGGAATGTGTCAGTCATGGCCCCTCTAAAACACGGATTTATCTTGATTACAGTGTTAGCTTGGTAGTAGAATATGATCTCATCACTGTGAAAGATTACACGAAGTATCAACTTGGCTGGCCTTGAAACAGCTCTATTCTCAGTTGCATTTTCAATTGCTGCAGCTGACATGGGGTTCTGTAAGTTAAGAGACGGCCATAAAGATGGCTTGCAGAATTTGGCCTATGTATTCAAGTTAAAAAATTCAGGAATGGATTAAAGCACGGCTGCCTCTGATGTTTTCCCTTTGTTTATTTTCTGTCTTTGTTGTTTTGGTTTGGTTTTGAGAACGTCAAGACCTAGCAAAACTTGAACACCCTAAACTTTACAGTACTTAGAATTTATATCAAACCTGGGAGGATAAGATACCTGTCTGGTGGAAAGTCATTAAAGTCCATGTAGACTAAAATGTGAATTATTTTGCACCTTCAAGAAATTATATGCTCGAGGACACTAAGTGCATAAGTCAATTTTGAGCAGTAGGTGTTCCGGGTGCTGTAACCAGGGAATGCTTTTTGTGGAGCACGTGATATGCTGTGCTCGTGCCTTCAGCTGTATGTTTGATCTGAAGCCTTGAAACCAGATGGCATCTTCCTGAGTGAATGAGAATTAGTTGTAATTTATTCTTGGGGAGAGGGTATTTTTAAAGGAAATAACTTTCTACCTTGAAATAAGCTGTAAACTAATTATTTACTCAAGACAATGAGGGATCTCTGGTGCTGAAACTGTCAGTCTGGCAGAGAAGAATCTTCCTGGAAAGTAAATTACAGCTGAGTACTCAGCTGACAAGTCTGATATTCTGAGGCAAAGTCAGAAGGCCCATTAATTTGTTTTCTCTTTTATGTCAGCATAAAAAATACTTTCTAAAATAAGGAAAAGTATTTCTCTGCTAAATCATATGAATGCCAGGCATGTGTATTACGTATTTACTTGTTTTCCTGAGCTTAAATTCAAAGAGCACACCAATATCCTGGCCCAAAAGTAAGGATGGGAAAAGGTAAAAAAAAAATCCACAATGGCCCTGGTTGTCTCAGGCACTGGTTCCAACCATGATGTCTCAGAAACTGGCTCCTTCAGAGATGGACACACCCCTCAAATCGTACAGAAAGAGGGTACAGGCAACACATTCTTCTGTCACTTCTTCTGCCCTCAGTTTCCACTGTCCACCCATCTTTTTCCCTTTTTTCCCCCTAAATTCAGGGTTTTTTCCACAATCCATTTTCCTACTTGGTGCCTTGATGTCGTCTCCTTCCTCCTGTGACGTTTGCAGGTATAATCCTGCAATGCTCTCAAAATAGTGTGTGTTCCTTCTGTGTTTTCTCCTTAGGAGAAAAAAAGAAGCCCTTTTCAGAGGAAAACTTTTGCATGTGCCATTATCCCTCTTGCACCATCTCCTTTACCAAGCCAATGCTTGGACTTGCACCCCAGCTGGGTACAGGGAAAGTTCCATAGCTACTGCACATTCCTTTGAGTTCCCCACCATGTCTGAAAACTCCCAGGTCAGGAAACCTTTCAGCTCTTCCAGGTTAGGAAACCTTTCAGCTGTTTGCTCTGTGCACAAGCACCATAGTCCCTTTGGCTCTTGAACCTTATACTTTATGCCCTCACTGAGAGCTAAACGCTATTTATTTATTTATTCTTTAATGCTGTTTTCAGTTTGACTTCTCCAGGGGGTAGTAGATGCCGTGCACTAAATGAAGTACATCGGAGTGATGGAGGCCATTTGGGCATGGTTGGAGCCATGGTGTGAATCCCGGGTCTGTGCAAATGAAACATCAGTAGGCCTGCCAAGCCTCAGAAAAAAACTGTTTTATTTCTAGGGATGTACTACAGGAACTGCATTTGGAACATAGACACTATTGTGAATGACCATTGTAGCAGATTTTGTGGCATTTTGTGTATCTTTCCAAAATCCCAGAAGGGGTTCAATGGGGTTTCAAAAGCTGGAAGGGGCTCTCAGCCTCGGTGCGGCAGAGATCAGGTTCTACTGCATTTGCGTATTTCTCATTCTTTACCCGAAGACTCAGTGGCAGATCCAAATAGGGATGGTATCTGAAAACTGAAATGGGAAGAGAGTAGATTTTCTCTGCAGTAAAGAGCAAAACTTCAGCTAAAGAGGAAGGTGTCATGGGCCTTCTGTTTTATAGGGAGTTAATTGAGTGAAGGATGGTGTAGTCTTTTCGAAACTACTGTTTCTTGTAAAATGTACACAAGAAAATAGCTCTAATTAATATAACTGAAGTTATATCAAATAATAAAAGAAGAGAGAGTGATGAAACAAGGCAGCACTTAGTCCTGAATCTCTGTAATAATCTAAGAAAAGAGGGCAAAAAGGTGAACCATAAAGAAAGTTAATGCAGAGCCCTCTGGTACAGTGCAGTGGGTGTTGGCTCAGAACCCCAGTTCATTTGACTTGCCTTTTAATGTCCTGGAATTTCTATGTCTTTCTCAGTGAAGATGCTTAGAAATGTTGGGAGCCTAATCTGAAATGGAGAGGTGTTTTCTCTGCTCCAAGGCTGCAGTGGCTCTCGGGAGGTGAGAGGAGGTTGTGGTGAAACACTCCCCTGCAGCTCTGCAGTGTCTGACAGCTTTTTGGGATGAAATAGTGTTATGCATTGAGGACCTCAAATTCTTTCCAAGGAATCTCACAGATAGTTGGGAACAGAGACAATGAGTCATTTCTTGGGAGAGGATTTTGTTTTCATATCCTCAATACAAGGTGTTGCTATAATAATAGTAATCATCATTATTATGGAGAGAAACAAATGCGTTCAGGCTGCAGTTTTGACCCAATCTGTTTTGCTGCTTCTTTGCATTAGTATTTACTGTGTGAAGTGTGTGTTTTTTCTTTCTCTCAGTAACAGTATTTTTAATTATGGCAAATGGGAACAGCAAAAAATAGCATGACTCAAGTCTATGAACAAATCAGTTTTCTAAGTATTTTAATTTTAAAGAAAAGTGTTTTGTGTTGGTTTGGGTTTTGTTTTGCTTGTTTTCCCCTAAATAATCTGATATTACTATAACTGCAAGGAACTGATCTTCTCTGAGACCTGTACATGCTATTCAGCTAAGAAGAGGAAGAGAAGAGGCAGAAACCTCAAAGACTGGCAGACTGATAAGTCTAGAAGTGGCACCAAGGGCTGAAGACTGTTTCAACTGGTGCTTTGAGATGAACAAAATTAAGTGAGATTACAGTATTCATTATGAAGAGTTTAGAAGCAGTAACTTGCTTGAAAGCTGTGTCTAGTGTATCAAGCATGTGGTGATCTAGAGTGGCAACGAAGAGTTCAACATATGGAGCTAACACAGTGAGGCTTGGAGTGTAAACTAGAGACTTTTGCAAAAGAGTTAGCAATGAAAGGATCTGTGTGTGTACAAAGCATCAGCAACCTGCGTAAAATCACACTCAGATTTGAAAGATCTGTTCCTCTGTGGACAGAAAAAGCTTTGGTAGGAGTCGGGGTTTGTCCTCACTGCTTGTTTCAGGAGTGCTGATACTAATTTTGTGCTAAGGATGGCTTAACCACCCCTGCTTGAGGTGATGATTGTTCTTCATTCTGTGCTCCAAATACATCCAGCCTTCAGCTGAGTTTAGGAAAGGTCATCATTGCATTGGAGAACTTGTAGGCATTTTATGTTGTTTTTACAGACCCACCGAACTACAGGGCCTTATGCTTGTTTCATGTGTGTCAAGCCTATGATACAGTTTTTGTTTCTTCAAGGAGATTTAAATTTTAAGTAAACCCTGAAGCATCCAGTTTTTCATTGATAGATTAGGAATGCCCAGCATGTGTTCCAGTGGCTTAAGGGAATTTGCTTCTTTTGAGCTGGTGGGATGGTGGACATTTTTCATTAGTGCCTTTTTCTTCCCCCTAGTTTTCCTTTTCTTGGTCTCTGCTAATCAAATCTGAACTTAATACTTCAATCAAATTCTAAACTCTGATGTTCAAAGTAGGTTTGTGATTGGGTTGAAATAATTCATTCTGTCCATGCTGAACCCACCTAATCTACCTGCAAGTTGTATTCTTGCCCTTTGTAGTGCAACATTTCTGTCACCCAAGCAAGAAAAATAGATCTTCCCATGCTTGGCCGATTCGTGTAAGCTACTGTTTAGTGAATAGACCCTTTGGTGTGTCACTTTTTTTCTGCTTGTTTGATAAACTTGAGACATAGTTACTTTGAAGATTGGGCATTATCTACCTACTCTGGGAACAGTTCCATGGAAACTGAGATTGGATCTCTGGGCTGCTGACAAGCTAATTCTGGACATTATTGTGAACCTCAAGGTCAGCGTGCTTTCAACAGCAGAATAGAATTTCTGGTGCATTCATCTCTCACTTTAAATAGGCCTCTCTGAACCTGAGCTACTCTGTCCTACTGGTATGAGAATTCATGCTTATGTACACTGTAGAAGTTTTTAAAGATAATGAGATAGGAAAGGGAGAGGAGGTTCAGAGTCTGGAGAGATGATTGAGTTTTCACCCTAATGAACCTCCACCCGAACTCTTGGCTGAATAAAACCACCTTCCTGTGTTATGGTAACCGATGTGTAAAGAACTGGTGAACATGTTTTTTGGGAGATGAATAGAAGAGGTTTCTCGAATGGTTGGTTTTATTTATAGGCAGTACCATAATAAGCCATTTATTGGCAATTTCAGTGGGGAGGTGAAGGGGCTGAAGGACGGGGATGCTGAGCTTGATTTCTCCAGAGCAATGAGAGGATGTTCATCCGAGGTGGAAGGGACCAGTGTGATTTGTGGGTCCCACTCTCCTCTGACTGTTTGGGACACCATTTGCCCCCAGAATTCACTCCTGGCAGTTGTGTGCAGCTAGGGGACTGTACTGCTGTCATGACTGCCTTCTGCTGTGCTGTCAAAACATGCTTAGCTTTTTCATTATTGCCAATTAGTCTTTGGTAGAGTGTGTGTTGACAGTGTATAGAAATCTGGCAAAGATGATACCTGGCTACAAATAATAAATGGTAATTCAATCTCACTTCCATTGTCAAACACAGGTAGTGCTGTTACCTGCAGACTGGAGGGGATTTTTTCATAGAATCATAGAATAGTTTGGATAGAAAGGGACTTTTAAATGCCATCTAGTACAACACCCCTGCAATGAGCAGAGATGTCTCCAGTTAGACCTCTCCAGGTTGCTCAGGGATGGGGGATCCACAGCTTCTCTGAGCAACCTGTGCCAATGTTTCACTATCCTCATCATAAAAAATGTCTTCCTTATATCTAGTCTAAACCTAACCTCCTTTGGTTTAAAACCACTTCCCCTTGTCCTATTTGCACCTGTTAAAAAATGTCTGTTCCCATCTTCCTTACAAGCCCCCTTTAAGTACTGGAAGGCCACAATAAGGTCTCCCTGGAGCCTTCTCTTCTCCAGGTGAACACCCCCAGCTTTCCCAGTCTGTCTCCAGAGCAGAGGGGCTCCAGCCCTTGGAGCATCTTCATGACCTCCTTCAGACCTGCTCCAACATGTCTTTCTTGCACTGGGAACGCCAGAGCTGGGCACAGCCCTGCAGGTGCAGTCTCAGCCGAGTGGAGCAGAGGGGCAGAATACCCCCTCACCTGCTGCCCGTGCTGCCTTGGGTGCAGCCCAGAACACGGGTGGTTTCTGGGCTGCCAGCGTGAGCAGTTTTTCATCCACACACATCCCAAAGTCCTTCTCAGCAGAGCTGCTCTCAGTCCCTTCATCCCCCCGCCTGTACTGATACCAGGGGTTGCCCTGTTCCAGGTGCAGGACTTTGCACTTTTTAGTACCAAGTTTCTGCAAAGAAGCTGAAATAGATGTTGGAATTGTCAGCACTTACAAATCTGTAAGGAGGCCATCTCCTCATGGAGAGTCAGGAGAGGCTGGGCCAGCATCCCCTGCCCTATGAGATCAGTGTCCCTCAACAGGTGTTGGGTGTGCCAGAACACAGGATCTACCTCTTCCCTGGGAAGTCAGCCAGGAGGCCTTGCTGCTTCACGCTGCAATCTCCTGTGTGTCTTTGACCAACAAATCAGCTCCAGGATGTAAATGCATTCCCAGCTGGAACTGAAGAGAGGTGGGACTAAAAAGATCAGCAGTTAGAAACGCTTCAGTTTGCAAGCAGTAGGGTAACAAACATAAACACAGTAACATGTAAAGCGGATTTAGGAGAACAGTCCCAGTACAATGGAGAAACTGAGAGAGAGGATCTGCAGGAGATATGTGTTCTGAGAAACTCGCTGTGCATGAGTGTGTGCAAATTGTTATTTCTCTCTGTGCTTTGGTTTCTTCAGGAAATAGAGAAAAATTGCAGTCAGATGAAATATGCCATGTCAATTATTTTTCTTTCTTATGAAAGATCCTTCCTCTTTATCCACACCCTGCAATGTGTGCCATGTTTTGCATGCTCTCTCTGAACACTCTGACTTGCTGACCTTCTTTGGGCAAATGAAGGTCTGATGTAACTTCCCATGAGTCCCATCTGATACAGCCTCCTTTTGAACCCATCAGAACTGGTTTCTGATGACTGGAGGGAATGCTGCAGAGCTCCAAAAGTTCAGGTTCTTGTCTGACCACTGTACACCCTGACTGGAAAATCAAAACCACCTCTGGAGAGAGTCTCTTGGCCTGTTAGAAAGTAGCAGAGAATGGCAGCTATATTTAAACTTTAATAAAGGTCTTCTGATCAGGATTAGGTGTTTATGGAATGTCTGCACTAGTACATAGTATTAAAGTATATCTTAGGTGCTTAGCCTCGGTCTGCGTGTTCAGACTGATGTGGCTGAGTCTGGGATTATTGACTGCTGAAGTCTTGCCTTCAATCTTGCACGATTTGAGTAGAAGGTGTCAGAAATCTTGCAGGAGTAAGTTTCTCCCTCGTGGATGGTTCTGTCAGCTTGGGATGACATTTTTTGAGATGAGACTCTGGTTTGTTCATGCTAGAATCAGATGTGTGTTTCTTCTGCATCAAGGTCTGGATAAATTAAAAACAAAGCATGCTACCTGATTCAGAGGATTTAAATCCAGACTGTTCATCCCCTACTTTTCAAGAAGTTCAGATCTGAGGGTTGGATTTCAGAAATTTTCATTTAGGGAGTGACTAAAGAGTTGCAAGAGGCCTTGAAACCAGAGTTCTTTGTTCCCAAGCCATGCACAGTGCAGACAACAGCAATAGCAGCAATTCACTTCCCCAGAATTGCAAACAAGCTGAACCCTGAGTTGGAAAGGCCATACTCTGGAGAGCTGAAAGGAAATTCAATATCTGAGCTGAGTGTGTTGTGACTTCCTTGGCAGACAGACTGCCAACTGCACAGAGTTCTGCTGATGATGTGATGAGGACCCCTCGTTCACTGAGGCCTCCATCAGCCAGAGACACTCGCGGAGGACTCCGAAATCCACAGTCCCAGGGGGTGGGGGACATGGAGGTCGGCAGGAGGCCGGTGTTATTATCCCCGTTGTACTCGGATGTCTTGGAGAGCTTCAAGGTAAACCTTTTGATGTCTCTTTTACAACGATCTGTTTCTCTACATAGTTTAAAATATCTGGTTCCAATGGTACTAAAAATTTGCTGTGACTGAGAACTTTTCCAGTGCAAAGTACTTGTTAAAATACAACACGTGTCCAGACCAGACTTGAATAAAGATTGTACAATTCTTCACATTACATTGAAAGTTTGGCAATTTTCTTGAGCTTACAATGTAACTTTCCATTGAAGTCTAATTATAGACTTAAAATAGAAAGTCTTTCCTGTTTTCTGAAGAATAATAGTGACATTTACCAAGTGCAATCTCTATTTTTGAAGTCAGATATTCAGGCATGTGTTGCTATTTGGCACTTTTTTTTCTTCTTTCTTTTCAACAAGTGATTCTAAAAAAATGTCATCTTTCCCAGGCTGTTTTCTGAGCAATGCCATTTGAGCTTGCAGCCCAAGCTTCATCACAGTCTGGTAAATGTTTCTTCTGGACTATTTATGTCCCCTTTCTAAGGATTGCATTCTTGTCCCCCTTGGTGTGGGCCTTGTCTCTTTATCCTTAGGGTTGTTACTCAGCCCTGGCCTGTGTTTGTGCCCCAGCTGAAGGTGGATGTTGGTGCTTCTTTTGAATCTCTGTTCTGTTTGAGGGAATTTTTCTGCAATAGCAAATAAGAGGCGTTTTCTGATAAAAGGAGTGTACTCACTTCCCTTGAAACCAATATTGTCTTCTCATCAGCCATCTGAGAGTGGAAATGTTGTTTTTTACTAACGTATTTCCAATAGTCTTAATGCAGCTACCTGTGCTGTCAATCAGTTTAATTCAGTGACAGCTCTGGGGTGAAGAGATATTGTGGAAAAACTGATTTCTTTGACTCTGAGGATCTTCACAAGATTCCTTCTGTTCAGGTTTAGCTGATTATTTTATGGTTTTCCACTACACGTGAGATTAATACTCTGCAAGTCTGCCCAATCAGCACAAGAGCTCAAAGCCTTTAGCACAAAATATTTTCAATGGGAGCTTAATACACCAGGTAAAGTCAATCAGAAGCAATCATTTAAAACTTTCTGTAGCAAATACCAGAGAGATTGTTCAAGGAAGGCTTGTGTATATGCTTTATTTTTTTTTTGTTTATTCGTGTTTTCTTTGTGTGTCTTTCTCTGCCTTAAAGACAACAGGCCAGAAATTATACTTTTTTTGATGCCATAGACTTTTTTTTTCTGGATCCATATATTGCTAATGACCCTTGGGAAATAAATCAGAACAAGTCCTTGATCATAGTTATGGGAATTTGATAATTAAGGACTTGTTCCTTCTGACATAACATGGCTAGACAGGTACTTCAGATTCAGATCCTGAGTCCACTGAACTGGTCAGAAAATAATTTCTTGTGATGTCATAAGATTTTACCTTTATTGAAAAGAGAAAAAAAATAGATGGAAAAAAGCAGGTGAGAAAGATGGAAAAGGAAGGCTGGGGTATTTTCTTCCTAAAGAACTTATAAATGCTGGTGTGAGTTCTTGTCCAGCATGGGGTATGTAAAATAGTAGAGATGTTCCTCTGTCAAAGTTCATTTTTTGCTTTCATAAATATTAGATTTTGAAATCTATCCTGAAGGCAGCTAAGACTCGGAACAATTCAGTCTCAGGAACCTCTGTAGAGCTCATTCTTACAAAGAAATACTCAGCCTGATTTTCAAAACAGAGCGTGTCAGATCTATAGTAAACCCATGGAACAATATGAGGTTTAGTCATCATTCCTGTCTTCTCATGTCTTTGTATGTTATATATGTGCTCTGTAAAAATGTAGTTCCACTATGAGAGGTTGGTGTGTTCCCCCTGGTTACAGGGTGTTATTAAGATTTATGACATGGTGGCAATGCTGGGAGTCTGGGATTCCCAGGTGCTGGGTTCTGGGCAGGCAGGGCAGGAAGGGAGTTTCTCCAGGGATTACTCTGTGTTTGCTTCAGCCCTGCCTGGGAGGAGGTGGCCTGGCTGTTGATGCCTCCTAAAGGGGTGCAGGTTCATATTGTCGCTGTTCTTAAAGCTTATTCTTCACTTGGCACTAACCTGGGGAGTTACCCTGAGTGGGTCAGCCTGGAGACCTGCTGGGAGGGACTGCTGGGGGCATGGGGATGAGCGTGGGGGTCACTGTGTGCCTTCCTCCTAAAACCCTGCTGAGAGGAGCAGTGCTGTAGAGCACATTCTCTGGTGTCCTTCCAGTGTTGTACTCAGGTCTGACTTTGATTTGAGCAGGTAAATGACTCGAGAGCCCATTAGCAGTCGTTTGACCTACTGCGCTCCCCATTTCCCTTCCCAGCTCTGACACTCCCTGTAATTTATGAAGCTATTACACTTTGGTTGGAACTCAATTCCCAGGTTTGTTCCATTTACAGAAATTAGTACTGAAAGACATAGCAGTGATGGAGGGCTTGGAATAACCAAGTTACTTGTCTGTTTAAGATACATTTTTTAAAAATAGCGTTTTAATGTCTGTGAGAACTCAGTGGGGCTGACTGTACTTCCGAAGTTCAGCGCTTGTTTTCAGGCTCTTCAAGTTTCAGGCTGCACCGTCAGGGCTGAGTGATACCACTAAAGAACTGTGAAAGGGAGAGTTACCCTGTCCCCCCTTCCTATTTCCCGTGCAAAATAAAAAGCAGGGGAGAAAAACAATGCTACTCTGACTTATTTGTCTTTATTCAGTTTCTCTGTCAGGGAGGGGATGAAGCGAAAAATTCAGAACAAAGTAACTTAAAAAATCAAAGGATTAAAGCCCCATGTATGTGATCCTGATGAATTGGATGATTCAGAAGATGTTAACCAGAGCAACAGCTGTAATGGAAGGAGAGCCTGTAACAAACAGGTTTTCTGATTTATCGGGGTAATCAAGCATAGAAGTGGGCAGGCACTGGGTGGTACAGAATACCAACATTTTTTTTGTGCTGCCTGGGAGATATATTTGAACCTCTAGGGAAGAATTGCCCTCTCCCCCTTAATTCCCCTGAAGAATCTTTTTTTCTTTTCCTGAAAATGAAAGCAGGGAAGGAGCATTTCCCTGAACCCCTTTTTAAATCTTCCTAAGTTTAAAATTATTACTGCTTGTTTGTCATTGTTGATAATGTAACGACTCTCACAGGAGATTAATCTTGCTTGTTGGGGACTCCATTCCCAAAGACAAGGGAGGTAATAAGTGTAGGGAAAGTGGCAATTATCGATCTAGAGATGCTGGGCTGCTTAGGAAAATGCAACAAATGCCCTGTGTGTTTTCAGTGTGGTTTAGTCTGGTAGCAACTAATGGTCTTTGGATTGGAGACTTCTAAGAAAAGAACCTACCCTAAAATTACCCTAAAACTCATCTCTAATATTATTTTCCTTGCTTGATAGTACAGTGTCCCAACCTCTCTTTCACGTGTAAAATCAATGGGAACACGATGCAGGAAGTTTAACGTGACTTGACTGTGCTGGGGTTCCTCGAGATAACAATCTGTGTCCAGTGTGGTGGGACTGAGGCCTTCATTCACTTTGGTCCCTTCTAATACCCCTCCATTTTAGCATGCTGGGCAGGGAGCACGCCCTGCACGCCCTGAAATCCCTTGAGCATTTGCTGGAAAATGCCAAGGCTTGGAATTTATCAGCCTGGGTAAGTTTTCTCCTGCAATGTTATTTTCTTCCTGAGATCATACCCCTGAAGAGAATTCCTACCTAGCCTGGACTGGGCATTTGGAGCTTATACATGTCTGGTTGCATCATCTATTTGTTTGGTTTTACTCCTTCTGAGTATTTTCCAAGTCTCCCCAGCAGCATGAAGTGCTCATCTCCATCCCATCCACACAGCATCTTGCAAAGCTGACTCTGTGGGACACCAGCCATAAGCCATCCACGTGTGTCAATCCCAGCCACTCCTGACTGGAAGGAGGAAAGCTTTGTTTTCATCAATAGTACTTTTTTTTCCTCTTAGTCTTATGATCTTTCTCAGTAGCGCTTTTGTCTGTTGTATGTTTATTGAGAAAATAATTTTTGTTTGCTTGTTACAAGAAGAAAGAAGTTCACTGCACACATGGAATAATATTTGTTTGATTTCCTGATGTGGTTCCTGAAGCCAGAGTGTGAAAATGCTGATACTGCCTCTTGAGATGAATATCACAGTCTTTTCCAATCTCTGTGTATACAGTTGTCCAGATTTACTTAAGTTTTAAAGTTGTCATTAGTATTTTAGTATTATAAGCCCCTTAGAACAGGGTTTTAGTGGAGGTATTCTTTGTTGTTATTGCAGTTTTTAACCAGATGCACAATTTTGTGGTCAATGATTTCTCTGCAAGGGTTTCAACAAAGCTGTTCCCACGTTGTGAGTGCGCTGACTGAGTTGGACTCCATTTCTCTTCCCTAACTGGATACGAGTTCAGAACCATTGCCTACCCTTAGCTTTTGCCATTTGCTCTTTCTGCTGCTGGATTTGCTGCAGTTACCAGTGTGAGACTGATTCTTCTGTGAGGGAACAGCATTCCCAGGCTGGAAGCCATTCCATTAGGCTGAATGCAGCGTCTCCTTAGATGAGAAACCGCCTAAAAAATCACCATGGCCAGGCTTTGCAAACAAAGATTAGAGAAGGACTCTACCCACGCTTGCTACAAGCACGTTGATGGCTAAAAAGGCCAATGTGAGACAGACAAGTCCAGTTGCAAAAGGCACAGCAGAAAGTCTCCTTGCATCCAAAGAAGCAAAAGAAATAAAAAACGAATGAAGAAAACAGCCTGCCTGCTGTGCCTTCAGGTGGAGCAAATGTGGGCTTCAGTGCATATTTTCCCTGGGTTTGTCATTTCATAGCTGAGTGACTCCCAACAGAACCACCTGTTTGCCAGCTTTTTACCAGCCCCAAGCTACTCCTTTCTCCCCTGAGCCTTCCTAAAATTTTTCTGCTTTGAGAACCCCCAAATCAAAGCCCCTGAAACTACTGTGTTTGGCTGCCTGGCTACAGCTGCTGATCCCTTCTTCGCTCCTGCACTGCTCTGAGCACCAGCTCTTTCCGTCTCTTTGGCCATTCTGGTGAACCCCCACTTGTTCACCTTTCACTGCAGAAAGCAACTCCCCATCTTCTGGGGCATTGCTCTGGTAGCAATTTAGCAATTAGCTCTGGTAGCGATTTAAGAAAACCTGGACGCCAGCTGGGACTTCCAAGGAAGAAAAATAAGATGTGTCTGAGAGAAAACAGGTGCACCACAGCTCTGGGTTTGGTGAGCTCTAACAATACATCTGATGTAGCAGCAAAAATATTTTGGGTAACCTTAAGAAAAGCTGTCTCCTGCACTACGTTATCATTAATAATGGCACATTCCTGGTTTCAGTAAGTATATCAAAGATGTTTATTTTAAGGAGAAAGGGCACAGTTTATTTTGCACAGAACATGTTTGGGAATGTTTGTCATGATGTGTCAGTGACAATCCCAAAGACCTGGTAATGCCCTCTTTGCCTATCACTGGCTCCCTTGACTCCCACCAGTTTGCATTCTTGGTATTGAGCATCTCTCCCCCAGTGAAATGTTGATAGTTTTTTTTAACAAAAAGAGCCTTCATGTAATTGATATCTGCAATAAACTGAGCTCCAAAAGCATGTTTTAACCTGTGTATTTTGTAAACACAACATGAAAAATTCACAGAGAATTTCTGTTACATCCTGAGGCAACTGTGAGTCTTTCCCAAAGCAAAGGCAAGGGAGCTCTATGGTGTATAAGGAAGGTGTAAAAAGTGTATAAGGAAAGTGAACAAAGAGAAGCTAGATGGGAATGTGCAAGTAGAGCTTGCAGTTAGTATGTCTTGTGCACCCAGCAAAAGCTATTTATTGTACTGTGGCTACAGGACAGACTACCTCACGGAGCCACAGGCTATTCTGCTGGTTTAGGGACTTCACCTTCCTAAACAGCAGAAGGTGCACTGCCCTGGACTTTGCTGCTGGCACAATTAATGTCGGTCGCTGGAGTCCCACCACTGTAACAGTGTGAGCTACAGGATGTGCATTTTCCATGCCCTGACTTGACCTTGGGTGTGCAACACTTTGGTGAAGCTTTACCGTGTAGACAAGGCCTTAGGCAGGTAGAATTTGCCAAATGTAGTGTTTAATGAGACAGCCAAGTGAGTGTAACACACAGCAAGTTCAGTAGAGCCCCTGAGGGCTGGGGTCTGAGGAATGTGCTGTGATGTAGCAAAATGAGAGAGTGATCCCTTTCATCCAACTCCCTGGTTAGACTGAACCTGGCTCCTCAGGGATACAGAAGGGAGAGGCTCAGAGCACAGGGAAACCAACAGCCCTGCCTGGCTCCTGAAGTGTCTGCTGGGGCCTCGCTGCACTGACCAGGCCCTGTCCTCCTGTCCTGGTGCTCCCAGCACAGCGGCGTCCTCAGGACACTGGGAACAAGGGGAAGGGCCCCAGAACTCTGCTGTGCCTGGCACGGGGCAGATCCAGCCCAGGGCCAAGCAGAGGGCTGTGGGGTCTGGGAGAGCTGTCCAGGCCAGGGGAGGGGGTGTTGGCAGAGATGGGACATGGGCATGGAGGGAGCATGGCCAGGCAAGTACTAGAGATGGCTCAGCTGTGAATTTTCTCTCTTGCTATGAGCTCCTGGTACAGGATATTTTATGTGGGATTCCCAAATTTGGACACAAATACACCCAGTATTTGGTGCCACTGAGGAACAATCAAGTACACAATTTTTTTGTTATAAACGTGGTTATTCTGAAAAGTATATTTACTGGTTTGAATGATTTTGGTACAGGAGTTGCATGTTATTGTATTCCCCTAAAACATTGTGAAGCCATCATTACAAATGCTGTACCTCTCTGTGTCCTCTGCACAAAGGAGTGTGTCATGTTACACACACACAATTCAAACCTGCCTATTGCACTGTCATTCTCAACATCTCTGCAGTTGCAAACACGAAGACTAACAAGTGGAATTCTAAAGGGTTTCGAAGGACAAGAGTAGGTTTTTTTAAGGCAAATTCTTCTATGTTTTCTGCTAGAAAAACTACTCGCCAGCCTTGTGGTTTGTGGATGAGGATCAGAACCCATTGCTCTGTACATGGGAGGGAAGGCACTGATCACTGGGTAAGGCTTTCCTGTCTTTAGCACCTGCTCGTAGATGAAACACCTTTTAAATGTCTCAGAAAATGACACTTGATTCAATTTTCTTTCAATTCTATATGAAGTTCTTTTCTCCCACACAGCTTTTGTTCTTTTAGATTGATTTAATCATAGGTTAATACCATCAGACACCATATGGTTCGAGAGACCTCCTGGACGTGCATCGGACCACACCCAGCAAAATACAGACACTGTATTTGCTGGCAAAAGTTTAAACTGCAGGGAGAACCTAATGGGATTGTTAGGAGTTACAGTTCTAAAAACTGAGCTCTCCAAGCACAGTCTCTTTGAACGTAAGAGAAATCAGTTCTGTTTCATCAAAGAGATAAGAAAATAAACATGATCATTCCTTGGCTCTGAAATGCTTTTTATTCAACAAAGTAATTTCTGTTTAGAAAGACATTTGGAGCTCTCCTGCTTGACAGTATCTTGTTCTCTGACACTCTGTAGATTGTAAGAAATAAGAGACTAATGCTCTTTGTTTTGTAGAATTTGGAAATGTGTTGAGAAGACCCTGAAACAAGCACAGGTTTAGCCCAGAAGGAAGCCCTGGAGGATGGAAGCACAGCCCTGCAAAGGCAAAGGTATAGCTGAGGTATAGCTGAGGAGGGAGGGGGAGGAGGAGCATTGAAGTGCTGCCTGTTTGGCTCCCCCTGCTCCCATTTCTGCTCTGTGAACACAACCTAAGGCAGATCCCCTGCTGATATGGAGGTCACACAGTTTATTTCTGTCGCACTCACGTGGTCTTGCCAATACCAGGGGAGCATGAATCAGAAGGTTATTTTAAAACCAAAAATGTATGTGTCACTTTGTATTATACAGCATGGAAGGACCACTTAGGATCGGGGCTTCATCTATTACACGCTGAATCTATTACAAGTCGAACATGTGTTGTGTTGTTGATCCTCCGAGAAATTTCAACCCAAGATGCAACAAGCTGTGGGAGGAGAAGGGAGGGTAAATGAGCAGAAGTGTTGGGTGGTCTGCGTAATGCTGGAAAGGAGGCAGAAGGCTGCATGCTAAAAACTGTCACTTAGAACTATTTAGGCAAGTAACTGAAAGACTTGGAACAGCAGAAAAGACCTTCTTTGTTTAACTAAACACTAAAAGACATCTGAAAGATCTGGAGTTGATGTGGGGCTGGGGTGGGAGGAGGCAGGACAGGCAGGTGAGCAGATTAATGGCATTGTTGCAGCTTGCCCATGTAGTGTTTGAGTTCTTTATTTCCTCAGATACGTTTTTCTGGTGGGATATTGTTGATACAAGCTTGATCTGGAAAAATAAAATCAACTTATTTGAAAAGGTCACTTTCATGAGAATTGTATGATTGTGCAGCCCCAAAGTTTTTCAGGGCTGGTGACCTGTGTGTGGAGGTGTGACTGGCAGCAGTGGGGATTGCCAAACGAATTGGAGATGAAGAAACACCTCATGCTGAGGATGTAAATGGGGAGGAGAGAGAATGAAACCAGTTTGTCACATGAAGCAAAAATCTCTCTCTCTCTCTTTGTCACATCTTTCAATTATTAAAGGCAATATTATTCTCTCCAGGCACTCAAATGAAAAGTCAGAAAGGCAATTAAGTGATCTGTGCATGGACACTACTGCCATCTCCAGAAGAAAAAAATTAATGCTCAATCAGGCTTATAAACTTCTTAGACTCTGGCTAATGATGCTTCCCTTTAATACGAGCACTTCTTCTGGAGTAGGATACTCAAAATCGTCCTGTCTCCTGGAAAGTCTGTGGAGTTGGAGGCAGTATTATGGAAACCTCTTTTAGGTATATAGTATTCAGCACAGATGAGCTTCCAGGAAATCTTTACAGCTTTTGTAATAAAAATAGCATTCATATATGACTTTGTTTATGGTGGGGCCCCACGGTGAATTATTTGGGTTTTGTCTGTAAAAGTTGTAGCCAGTTGGTCATGCAAAGAACAAGTGTAAGCTGGAGCCTCACAGCATTTAAACTATGAGAAGGAAATAATATTTGAAGAGAAATCATATTTTGGGCCCAGCAAGTTTGACAATGGCTAGTGCTGCCAGAGCTTTTAATATTATTGAACTCAAAATCTTTTCCATCAAATTCCAGAATCATCTGGAACATTCCCTCTTATGTGAAATAAATGCTTGCAAGCTGCCAGGTGATTAAATCTGTTAGCTGAGATGTGAGGGTGCCTCAGGAGACTCTGCTTTGTTTTGCTACTGTAATTTCCAGTAAAGATTTGGTCAAGACTTGAAGCTGTCTCAAATGATGTATTTTGCAGCTTTAAGTTAAAATTCAGACCTGCCAAAAGGTTCCTGATTGTTAGTTTTTTTGGCTGAAACCACCTAATTTTTCCACTGTGCTTTGTCCATCTAGTTATGGATCACTGTTTTATCTCTCTGGCTTCAGAAAAGACAAACACTGTATCAGTTCCTAAGTGTGAGAGGAAAAAAACTCTACTGAAATATTAGTAAGAATTTTCAAAGGATTGCAAATAAATCAGATTTTGTACAAATAAACACTGGAAGTGTAGGCCCTAGTGAAAAGCTTTGCAGCCCTAAAGAGACCTGCCATTGGTTGCATTTAAAGGAAAGGGTAGAGGTGGAGAGATTAATGGTTTTGAGGAGGAGTCTAAATTGAGAAGGCATTTGGCAGACAAAATGAGAGACTAATCAAGCATAAAGACCAGCAAAAGATCAGTCACAAAATAAAGCAAGGAAGAAGCAAAGTCAATGAGGGAGAAATGGAAAGACCGAAAGAAATAAAAGTGGAAATGAAACCAAGGATACTTGGAGATAATTTGTAGTGGCAATAGTTTGACTTCAGTGTTGTTTATTCCACAACCCAAACAACACAGACAAATATATATGTATGAATCTGTGTGTGCATGCATATGTACATTTATATATTTATAGGGAAACTCTAATGGCAACAGCATAAATGTCACAATTAATGACTCTATTGTATTATACAGTCTTGTTTCAATTTATGTCTCCATTTTGTTTGTTTACTTCTGTATAATACACAACATGAATGAATAGATTTTTTTCACAATGGTAAACCGTTCTTTTAAAGTCCTTAAATATTCTTGACTGAAAAGCATAATAAGTGAAAGTTGTGTTTTGGTGGTAGGAAGATTTTATTATTTCTATTTTGCTTTGTTTTCAAGATGTATTTAATTTGCTTAATAAGTTACAATAAACACAGAATTGGTCTTGTGAAGTGTGAGTAGAGATGGCTCTATTGGTTTCTGTAAGAAAAAGAATATGAACAAACCAAAACCTCTGCACTGGTAGCTGAATGGAAAACTTATTGAATGAATTATTTAAGCTAGGATTTTTGAAAATTTGAAAAACTAGGCCAGTGTTTGGATTTTCAGAATCAAGTTAGTAAAATTACTTCAATCATTTAGTCACTTCCACCTTTTCACTGAAATACAGTTAATCATATTTAAACATTATTGATAGAAAAGAAATGAATTTGGAATACGAAACCACCGGATCCATTTTAACATTGCTGTTTTTTAAACTATGTTAATGCAGATTAATAAAGAAATGGTGACTGATCCCAGAGATTCAAGAACCATTTGTGGATGAAGGATAATGTGTATTATCCTTCAGCTCCATCCTGCATCCATAGGATGTCTATCCTATCCTAGAGCAATAGTTTTCATTCTTTCTCTGGTGCTAGCACAGGGCTGTGTTTGAGCTGTGCAGAGGGTACATAACCTTGCCCGAACTGAAATGCATGTACCTGAAGCAAAGTTGGCACAGTGAACACCGTGTGCGTTTGAACTGGGCACCAAATCCTTCAGAGGAGCAGTGAGATATAACCTGGTTCTGACACCCCACTGATTTCTGTCACAGGATCAGCAGCTTGGCAGGAAAGGGGAAAAGGCAGGAAAGAAGGCGGACAGGTCTTTCTCTTCCCACACTGGTTAGAGTAAGGAGATTCCCCATACAAAGCAGATCACATATGCAGGAAACTTTCTGGGACTATCTAAGGAAAGGCCTTAGATAGGATGAAACTTCTTATTATTTCTTATTGTTTCGATATTCAAGAGATTAGTTACTGTGGGGAGACACTGAGAAAGTGACAGTGAAAAGACAACTCAATTTGCTGGAAAAATATACTGGCAACGTGAACTAGGAAAGAGCAAATTCCTGAAATTGTGCTGGAGTGGTGCAATGCCAGATAACCTCCCAGGACAGACATGGGCAGCAGACAAAGTGACACGGAAGTCAGATAAACTGAGGAAGGAACTCAAATAGATCCTCCACGAGAAGAGCCAATTTAGTTTTCCAGGTCAGCAAGGCACATGAAGCTCTCAAGCCTTCATTACATAACCTGTGCAAGTGATCTGTAGCCTCTTGGGTGTGAGCCAGGGCAGAGCTGCAGTGTAGGAATCTTCTCTGGCAGGAGTAGGAAGAGATGCACCGATTGACCCAGTAGGTATTTCCCCTACTCATCAAAAAGGAACAGGCATGGAGAAGTCCTGGGGAGCACCACGCCACTAGATAGCCTTCTGTCTAGTTATAGTGTCTCACCTTCTATTTTTAACTGTCTCATGGAAGTATTAAGGAAAAGCAATATAGAAGAGAAAGAATGTAAATATTATGGTTTCAAGGATATCAGCCCCAGCTGAAGTGCAAAAACCTGCCTTTCAGCGAAAGCTTTGAGGGGCTTCTAGTTCAAAGGATTCCAGAGAGGCAGCTATGCACATTGTTTTCTTCTTCTCTATCAGTTACCCCTTACTGATGGCAGCCAAGTTAAAATAAGGAAGAGCACCCCTCCTAAGCAGTTCTGAGAGGACAGAAATACTTGGCTTGGGAAAGAGCAGCTACAAGGTAGTAAATGCTTTTCCAAATGACAGGATAATTTTTCTGCTGAGCCTCGAAGTGTCAATGTTGAACTTTTGCTCGTACCTCAGACCTTCTGATGCAATTGGCTATTTCAGTGCATGGCAAAGTACTCAGGAAACCCCCCCACAGTTTTAAGGCTTTATTTCAGAAGGGCTTTTTGCTCTGCAAAAATGTAGTGATCCTATTCTGGTTTTATCTTTCAGGGTTAGAGGACCACTGGCAAATATCTTAGGACTAAAATGTGGGTTAGACTTTGCTTTTTGTTTTTTGCAGCGTCTGATATGAGTGGGAATATCTTGAGTTGGAAAATATATCCACAAGACCCATGGAAACTGCATGTTTTTATTTAAACGCAGTCCTGCTGTGTTTAGTGTCAGAGCTAAAAAGAGAACCTGGTATGAACAGAAAGTGAAGCAGAAAACTACCATTTGGCTTCCCCAAATCAGCAAATGGCAAAATCAAGTGAGATCCTGAATGCAAAAGGTGAACGCTTAAAGCGTTTTGGGTTTAATCACAATTTTTATTGTTAAAGACTTACATTTAAAAAATAGACTCTTTGCTACAATTGCATCTTATGTATCCACAGACTGGAGTGCAGCCTGCACACGTTCTGGTCAATTAATTCTTTGCTAAAGCACCATAAGCATACCTTCAAATATTCTGGTGCTTTTCTGACTTCTTTCTCATATCTGGGTTTGCATGAGGTCTCTGTGTTGAAAATATTAAAATGCTTTCTAATTCGTGATTAGTGCATAGCAGCAAGAGGAAGAGTTGGCATGAATAGCTCTTAACAAGTAAGGTATGTGATTCTTTTTTATCTCTCAGCCAGGGCTTTGTCAGAGCGGAGGAGCCGAAATTGGTTAATACTCAGACAGGCTGCTGAAGTTCCAGTCTGGTTTTCTAATTTAGAAGCACTACTGCATGACATAAATGGTAGGAATCATTGTAAATTCTATGTGAAAAAATAAAATAGGAGTCGTTGAGACTGTAGGAAAAGGTCTCTAAAGTAATTCCTTAAAAGTTAGAAACAGCTTCAAAAATTATTGTCCTCCCAGTTTGAATGTTTTGCTTGTATTTCAAGTGAATATTTTTCTAATTGATGCACTATGTAAATTCCCCTTATTATATTTATTTGCCATTTAGTTCAAATCAAGGAATTAAAAAGACTGAAGAGTAATTGGTGAGTTACCCTTGGAAAAATACAGTAGTGTGAGGCTGGACAATGCCAGTAAGAAAAGATTAATTCTTTATTGCAGAATCCCAGAATATGCTGAGCTGGAAGGGCCCCACAAGAACCATCCAGTCCAACCCTCAGCCCCGCACAGGCCCATCCCCAAGAGTCCCACCCTGTGCCCCAGAGGATCATCCAAACCCTCCTGGAGCTCTGTAGCCTTGGGGCTGTGCCCACTGCCCTGGGGAGCCTGGTCAGTGCCAACCACCCTCTGGGGGAAGAACCTTTCCCTGAGATCCAACCTGACCCTCCCTGACACAGCTCCAACCATTCCCTGGGTCCTGTCCCTGGTCCCCCCAGAGCAGAGCTCAGTCCTGCCCCTCCTCTGCCCCTGCCCAGGCAGGTGGAACTGCACTGAGATCTCCCCTCAGTCTCCTCTGCTCCAGCTGAACACACCGAGTGCCCTCAGTGTCCTCACACGGCTCCAAATCAAGGCCCTGCACCATCTTTGATGTTCTCCTTTGGACACTCTCTAATGGCTTCAGATCTTTCTCACATTGCGGTGACCAGAACTGCCACGATATTTGAGGGGAGGCTGAACCAGTGCAGAGTTATGTGCAGTTTCAGAATTTTTGTTATTGAGAGGTTTTGGGATTGAAGTTTGTAAGAAGACTAAGTAGAGCCTGTGCTGCTCTCTGAGTGCTTTAGATACTGCCATTCCTTCCTCTGGTAATTCCTTCTTTCAGCATCTCCCACTTTCTCTTTCTTCCCCTCCCAAAAAACAGAACACAAGAGATAGTATTTAAGAATTATAAATTTGACAGGCTGTCCAGGTCCTGTCCTGTGACCACGTTGTGTGATCTGCTGGGTGTCTTCACCTGCCTGTGCTCTCATTGCCACAGAGCTGCAGAGGACTCCCGTGCACGGCTGGCACCAGCAGCTTCCCCCTGAGGAGGATTGTCCAGCTCCTCACACAGAACAGCATCACCCTTTTGTTCTCCATAAAGCATGAAATGACTGGGTCAGTGGCATGGACTGCTGTGTTCATTCACTTCAGCTCCCTTCCATCCTGATCAGCTGTTAAAAGGAGAGAGATTTGATCTCTACAGCAATAGAATGTTTAGTCTTTTCAGAGCTCTTCTCGTGTCTCGGAAAAAAATTGAGGATGACGGCAGATAATGGCAGTAAAGGTTTGGGGAAAATATTGGTCCTATCGTGTTTCTTTCTAGTCTTGTCTTGCCTTGCCTTTTCTTGTCTGGACTAGCCTTTTTTTTTTTTTTTTTGGTATGTTTTCCCCCTGTGCAGTTTGGATGGAGAGGAACATTAAGCCATTAAGTCTTGCAATGGATTACCTTGGAAGAGGGGCTAACCGGGCTGGAAGGTGGAGGACTCTGAGTGGTCTTAACTGGTGAAAGGAAAAAACTGCCCTTCCTCCTAAAATGCCATGTACCAAGGATTGGTCCTGTGTAAACTATCAGAGCTCCCAAGTACTGGCTTTTATACTGTACTTCAAGTGAGACCAAAGGATGGAAAACTGGTTGTCTGAGCTATTTTGAGGTTTTTATTATGTTCAGGGATTAATTTGGATGACAACAATGGTGTTTTCAGTGCAACAAGTAGAATTAAATAAGCAGTCTGGCAGAAGATCTGAGCAACAGAAGGTGAAAATAAATAAAATGGAGCAGTGAAGAATGCAGAAAGAAACAGAAAGTGTTCAAAGGCATGTAAACGGGCTGAAAGCTGAAGCCAAATTCATATGCAAATATCGAAGGTACGAATCCTGTTCCCTCCTTTTCTCCTTCCCCTATACAGCCCAGCACGAGGTGGCTGTACACCCCTGCCCCCTCTTGTGTGTACTCCCACGACAGAATGGAAGTGATGGAACAGAGGAAAAAGGGGGCAGCTGTGACTATGAGAGAAGTTGCTTTGCCACTCACATGTGTATGGAAACCACATCTTTTTTCCGTAGTTTGTGGGAGGTGGATTTATTCTTTCAGCGTTTTGAGAGAGACTTACGATTCCACCTGGATTTATGCACAATAGCTTTTCTGTCTGTACTCTTTATCTGTCTTTGAGAGCTTTCTGACTAAGTTATTTTCCTCCTGGGATATATAAAGTATACTCTCACCTACACTGGGATAAAAGACTCTTGAATACAAAGGCTCTTGCTGAAGGCCTTTTGCAAGTATTGTCCATTCCCATCAACTTTCACCTGAAACTCATCTGTCAGGCCTTACTCAGGTTGGGTCATGTGGTAGGTCACTATAAACTCAAAATGCTGTAACTGTGTGCTGTGATACTCGTGCTAGGAAGTTCACACCAAGGCTCTAAACTAATGAGCCATTTAGGCCTTTTTAATTGTAATGATTTTTAAGTCATCTCACTCCAGGCAGTGGTACAGTGCCTGAGCTGAAAGCTGAAATCATGCTGGAGTGCTTTGCTGGCTCACAGCCCACCCTGGCTCTCAGTGTGTTATAGGCAGCCTTTCCTGGGATGGTGGTGAAACAGAATTGTGTTCAAGTATTTTGAGCAAGACGACAAATTACCTCACATCTAAGGGTTTTATTGCATTTTCCGCTTTCTATGAACTCAAAAATGAGGCTATTTCTATGAAAAATGGTACTTGAGAATCTGAAATTTCCAGAAGTAAAACAGAAGCTGAATGCACGGTGAACAACCCTTTTTGAAAAATGAACATTGCTATCTGTGGAAGTGGTGGTCGCAAAATTGTGTGAAGCTTTGGACCTGAAAAATTAACTAAATGCTGGGAACTGTGCCTGGTTCTAAATGAAATTTACCTTTGTGCCCCAACCCTGCACTGAGGTCTGCCCAGAGCCGGTGCGACGGGGCTTCAGAGGAGCTTGGGGTCTGCACGTCTGTGTCCCCTTGGGCCTGTGTGCTCTGAGGTGTGAATGTTCCCAGTGCCTGCTGCCAGTTGTCTTCACAATTTCTCAGTACAGAGGGTCTGTCCAACACGCTGCTCCTGACCAAGAGATGGCCACTTACGAAACAGAAAGGTGTGGCCAACTGTTGACCAGTATCTAAAGTTCCTGCTCTTCTTTGTGTGATTCTCCAGACACATTTGTTTTGCTCTAGGAGGGTACCCCAAAGAGTCCTACTCCTCTCTAGTCTGTAGCTGCAGAGTGAGTAATTTGAAACCATGTAATTTATTTAACACCATTTCACTACTTAGCTTGCAGAATCTCTGTGAGAAATATTCCAGGTCCCTTGACCTTATTTTTTTCAGATTTGTTTTAAGCAGGGTGTCTGGAACCTGTGTTTCATGTGTTATATTTCCTCTGTGGATTCATCTTTGACATTCAATGTGTGAACTTTTCTTATAATTAGTTCTGATCAGTAGAGCTAGTTCAAGTATCACTGTAGATAGTTCAACTTGGATTTCTTGTTGGCAGTCACAAAACACTTACAGGATGCATTCCTGCAGCTGAGCAGGAGTGGGATTCTGCCCTGACTCACTTTGTACTGAAGTCAGAGCACACTCAGGCCCACAGCAGGTCTGCAAAGCCAGTGATCAAGTATTTAGCAAATATTAGCAAATATTTAGCAAATATTTAGCACACAAATTTACACAGATCCCTGGGTTTGTGCATTAGTTAGATAAATCTGCCTTCCAGCTGGATGAGGTCTTATTCCACGTTTTCATAAGCACTTGGTTTACAAACTTCTATAAATTGGAAGTGGACTTACCATTACCAGTTGGGTTTGATTGTTTCAAGTGGCACCTGAAGAGGAAGACAAAAGGAGCATTTCAGTGGTTAGGCCAGACTCATTCAACATTGAAATATTCCTTTTTTTTTCCTTTAGTTGCTTGGGATTTTGAGTAGATTTTAGGGAGGGATGTATTAATCAGTCATGGCAAAAAATGCAAAGTAGCAAGAGCATAAATCGCAGACTGCTCCAGAAATGGTGCGAAGTTTTCCTTTACCTTTGATTGTATATCTTGCCTGCGCTTTTTTTGGCAGCAATTGCAGAAGTCTTGCCTGTTTCAGGAAGGGGACGAGGCCACTGCAGAAGTGTTGGTTATTTTATTCATGATTATCTTAGTAGCATTAATAGGGCACTGTTGTGTCCATGCTTGTATCTGATGACTTCCGTATCTCTGAGTCCAAGGGCAGACCCAGCAGCAAGAGCAGAGGCCGTGGGCTCCTTTTGGAAAGGCCTTTTGTCGGGGACCCTGTTGCCCGTGGGCTGGGAGGCTCTTCCTGGCCCCAGCCCCAGGCCTGCCCGGCACACCCTGTGTGTACATTCTGCACATTCCAGGGGCTTTGCTTACATAACCCTGCCTGCCCTGCCTTCCCCTGCCCACACAGGTGAACTGCTGCCCTCGCCGCAGCTCCTCACCCACCGTGCGCCCCACTGAGGAGTCCAGCTCTCTTCTTTCTAAGAGCTGGCACTAAGAGAACCAGTCTTGGGCTATTTCTTTTCGGGGCAGAGCTAAGGCAGTTGTCTGGCAGCTGCAGAAGTTAAAGTGGCTTTGTATATTACTGTACTTTCCTGAACTGAACTCCTAAGAACCAAAACCTGCCCCCCCGGGGATGCACAGCCACCCCTTCAGCAGAGTGGGTGATGGAAACCTGCAGGAGCACAGCATGTGAGGCTGGGCAAACCCCTGCACTGTCCTGAGCCACATCTTCTCTTCCCACACAGAGACGAACAGTTAACACACAACTTGCTAAAAAGCACAACCACCAAAAACCAACTCCCAAACAAACAGTACCCCCAAGCCTTTGAGGTCTTGCACACAGATGTGCTTTAGGTACCAAGTGTACCTACATACCTTGAGAATAGATTCATTCAGGACACGAGTTCAGGTTTCAGCTTTTCTTGCCAGCTGCTGGTGATTCCCTAGAAGTGAGCATTTTCCTGTTTGGATTGCTCTACCCATGCTGTTAATAATCTATTGGGAATAATTGGTCATAAATAACTCCAATGATAATGTTATCAGTGACAGTAACTTCAATAAATGTAGCATCTACTGCCCAATGGCAGGTTGCCCAGGTAAAGGGAATAATAGCCTCAGAAGACTGCGTTCTATAATAACCTTACTGGGTTTTACTGGTTTAGGATTTTTAGGTTTAAAATTCAATTTCCAAAGATTTCAAGTGTCCCCTTTAGCCATCATCGATTCACCCATAGAACTTTCTGCTGGAGCACATGGGACAGTTTTGCTTTCCAAAGCTGCTGAGCATTTTTGGCTCCCACTGCCCTCGGCTGGACTTGTGGGCATGCAGGAACTTTAAGAATGAATTGTCAGTTGTTGTTATTGATTTATTTGGGAAACACAAACAGTATGACTCATTAACTCATGCCTTGAAAAATCCCGTACTCTTTCTTCACAATAAGCACTACTGGAAAGCTCTCCCTTCCAGTAGACTTGAAGTAGAATCTGAGCAAGAAATTATGAATGGGGAGTTACTTCAGTAACCTGCAGATCCCTGGAAAACTGGTAATATGCAACACAGACAAAAATACAGGGGTTCAAAATCATATGTTTTCATCTTTAATGAAACCACCAGAAAATGTCTCGGTGACATAGGACATACATAAATATGATGTCACCAGCTCGAAGCCATATCTTCCTGAGGTTTTTGCATTGGTTCCTCTGCTGGGTTTTTAATTTGATGTCGTCTATTTGACCATTACATCCTGTTTCTTCTAAAATTCTTGGCTAATTTACTTTCTCTTGCTGTACTTTCCATTTCCAAACTCTTTGATAAGTGTCAGCCAGTGCCTTTTCAGACATTTCCTCTGTATATAACCCAGGGAGCTGCTTAATCATAAGTCATATGCGCAGCAATATGGTTTTATTATTATTCACATCTTTCTAAAGACGTTTGAAAGCACAGTAGCTGAGTCTTTGAAAAAAAGAGAAAGAATAGTGCGTCTGTCACTGTGGACCCAGCAATTTCCTCAGCAGCCTTTCACAATGAAGGGCTCTGTAGAGTACTTTTCACTCTTAGATTCTGCCCCATGTGTCTTTGGATCTGCCCTTTGGCTCTTGTGCCCTAGTCGGGCAGGGTCTGCACTGGAGTTGAAGGGATGTGTTACTGAGAGCTGGACTGCAGAGGAAATCTCCTTCCCGACTCTTCTTCGCTGTGTTGCTTTTTTGAAAGGGCAGAATTCCTTTGGGAGGGACATGTGTGTCACTGAGCCCCCAGTCTGCAGTGTCAACACTCCCAGTGCCTGTCAGCACTGAGTGCCATCAGCACCGAGTTTCACATCTGTGTCCTTGGTGAGGAATAGAAACAGAAATCAAAACCAGTTGGGCAAATGTGTCCTGTAATTAAGCTGAAAAGAAATGCCTCCTGCCTGCACTGTAATTCCTGTCTGTACCTTCCTCAATACATTCTATTTCCTGGTTGTAAATCAAAATCACTGTGTCTGAAGATACCTGCCACTAGATCATCCAGGATAAAACTGCTGAGAGAGAGAGAGATCACCTAGCGCAGGAAATATTTTAATGGAATGGAGAAAAAGATGGAGAAATGGACTGAAAAGGCATTATGTTTTGCACTGTTAAACATTCTAAAAATAAACTGGGAACATAAAAGTATCTGATACTTATTTTTTTCTTTTCTTCTGTTCCTATCCTTCCCAGACATGTGTACTCATAATATTTAATGGAGTGGAATTGCCTAAAAGAACAGGGCCACTTCTAATACACCTCTCTGTGGCTCCCTGCTACATATGTGAACAATTTTAATACAAAAATGTTGATTTGTAGTGATTCTTAGACGTCCTGTGGTAGATCATCTGCGCTGGACAGATGGATTTGGTCACTGTAAGCCAAATAAATAAATTAGTGCTATCTTTGAAATGTATAGCCACAACTGGCATCTGCAGTTACTGTACTCCCCTCCCTCAGCTCAGATGCCTTCACCTATACTGCTGAACTGGCCTAACTTTATACTCTGTTTGGCCCTGAGTCAGGAGAGAGGACCACCTGCAGGAGAGAGATGGGAAATGTTCTGCGTGCCTTTGCAATGGGGTAAAGTACCAGAGTACCAAGTCTGCAAATATTTTACTGAGCAGGTCATGTATTAAGTAAAGCACTGAAAGGTAAAATGATAAATGATGAGGTCATCATTTCAGAACTGGTGGCCAGGTGGTGAAAAGCCAAAGGGGCTGAGACGCAGAAAAAAGGGACTTCCTTCCAACTCCCCCGACTCGGAGTGTTCCCTCATTGCACAGGAAGAGGCCGGACTGTCTCAGGCAGTGTTATGGCCTGGTTGTGTTTGGATCTGCCCATAAAGCAGGAACTTTGCAAAGGAAGGATATGGATCTGCTTTTGACTGTCTTGATTCATCTTTTCAAGTGGCTGCAAATCCTGTATAATGCTAGATTGTTACCTAGTCTGATGTAATTATTTGTGAAATGCTTTAATTCTGCCTGACAAGACCAGTCCTGGAGGTTGGATTTAGATATTTTCCCTCTCCTCCTTCCCCCTGTTTTTAACCCACAAGCTGTGTATCAGTAGTACCTGCAATCTCCAAACCAACCAACCATTCCAAGCCCATTGGAAACAACTTCAGGTGAAAACTTTCTGTCCTGTTCTGTCTTTTGGAGTCACTTTTCTGTCAGATTACTCGGTTGCAGAAGAATTGAACAAACAACAACAGGAGATGGGGTAAAAGGTACTGGATGGAACAGGGCATTTCATGAAACTTCTCTGTTGCTTTCATTATCAAGTGTTGTTAGTGTATCCCAGAAGGAGATTCTGTTTGATTTGAAATTGCCTCCCTGGTTTGTGACTGTTCCTTTAGTTCAGTGTGTGATCTGGGTGCCCGGGTGTGAACATACACATGTAGACTGATGTGGGAAGCACAAAGGTATGGGGTGGAGGGCCTATCAGTCATTTTTCAAAGCACTCATGCTTTGTCAACTATGCAGCAAGCTGCTTTATTCTCCTTCTTCTGCCTGGGGCAGTGGAACATCAGTCAAGTATTTTCAGAGTGAAAGTCAGTTGTTTTCTGGTGGTCTGAAGAGCTGAATATGCTCCCTGAGGGTCACTTCAAGCCAGGACTGACAGGAAGGGAGAAGTGAGATGGCACAGGCAGGAAGAGGGCAGGGGGGCGGGCAGAAAGCTGATCTTTCTGTGGCAGCAGCTGGTAGCAGGTAGAAAAGGTGGTCCTGTAAACTGACATAATTTAAAGAGAGTTTCACAAGAAGAATTCAGATTTGAATAATATGCATATGTAATTGCTGCCCTTAGGCTCCCTTCTTAAAGAATAAATTGCACAGATCTTCAAGAAAAGTAGCTTCCTTATTTCTCGGCGACTTGGTTTCTGAGGGACAGAACTCACCTCCTCCTTATGATCTGTCAATCCCACTGGGATTCCCATTGCCTCCCTTCCTAACGGGAAAGCTCATCACGGATTCAGAGCAATGAGTGGTGGCCTATTGCCATTTTTCTGGCAGTCTGTACTACCTGGAAGGCACTACCTTGTTGCACAGAAAGTCTTCTGATGGAAGTAAAATCTCTGGTGACCCTGGACAGGGCACAGCACTGGCAAAGACACAAGATGGTTGTGTCCAGCCTGGCTGTACACTTGCTCAGTGCCAAGTCCTGAACTCTGTCCTGAGCCTTCTTTCTTTTTGGCAAGAGGGGAAAGCAGGAAAATGCACACCTTGCCTAGGTGTAGGAGGGATTTAGTCCTTGGGCAGGAGAATCACACAATTTACCCCATGTGAATTCCTCTTTCTGTGTCTGTGTGTGTGTAATAACACTTGGAAAGCACACAAACACTCACGGCCCAGCTCCGACCCAGGCAGCCTTGAAGCACAAAGTAGGCAAATTTGAAATTGTCTGGAGACTTTTCAGAGCTCCTCATTGTTTCATTTTTGCATTTAATGATTATTGCGAGTGCACTCATCAAGGGCTTTTGAGGTTTGGGTGCCGCTGTCAGTGGCTGGAGGGACAGAGAGACCTCCCTGCAGCAGGGGCACAGTGGCAGTCTGTGCTCATTGCCTGGGCCACTCTGTGTGGCCACAACAGGCAGCCCCGTGTGGCGTGGCTGACACGGCCTGACGTGGGGAGGCAGGAGCTGGGACAGAGCTCAGGTCTCTTAAGGGTGGAAATATCCCTGAAAACCGGGGATTCTAAGTCATCTGTGAGCTTTTGGAAATTGCATTGTCTCTGAACTCCTCAGCAGAAGCTCTCAGCTCCTAAAACTGTTGAAAGCAGAAAATACTCCTCACGCAGTGGTGGGTGGAGCGGTGGAGCCTCAGGTGGGTACAAGTGGGCTTTGCTCTGGAGTCTGTCGTGCTCAAAGAAGCTGAGGAACTGAGTGCTGTAATAATTTGCCTGAAAGATCATGAAATCGGTGTAGGATTCTCATGCATGGTCATAAACCCAGTCCTAGCTGAAAAGAGAGAGAGGCTGAAGGGTAAGGTTTAGAGCTTTTTATCTGTAATTTGCTGGTATCCCAATAAAATGTGGAAGTCTGAAACTGAGGGTGGCTTATAACCCCTGTCCAAGGCAGTGTTTCCTTCTGAATAAAGCAACAGGATGCAGTAAGGTGAAAAAATTAAACCACAACAATTGAGTAAAATTTTTGATGAATTAAAAAGTTAAATGAAAACCGTATGTAAAACATGTAGAGATAAATCAATTCTTTCTTTCTGTCTTTCTTGGAATCCACCCTGAACCAGATGTTGGGAGTCTGTAGTTTAGTGTTTTTGGATCAGTGCCCAGACTTTTACCTATCTTTTCAGCTATTTACATGGGTTTTATTTCTCCAGCTGCGCTTTCACTGATACTGTACAGTCACAGACCTGCTAAGTTGGGAAAGTTGGGAGTCACTAATAGAGGGAGTTACTGGATCTGCATGGAGATGAACAGTGATACAATACATCAAATGGAAATAATTTTGTCTTTGCTCAGATACAAAGAGGATCAGGTGTAATGAGGGGCGTGAAGAAATCTGCTGTGGACAATGATAACGCAGGAGGAGGGAAGGGAGTGGCACAGGAATTTTCTTTCCAACACCAGCACAGAGAAGGAGCAGACAGCTGCTGCTGCTGCTGTGTATGGGAAAATGTGCAGGGGAATGTCTTTTGTTTAAAACAAACTCGACTTCTATTGTGTTGTTTGGCTTCAAGTGTTTATTTTTTGTTTTGTTTTGTTTCTACTTTTGATGGTTTCTACCCTTCCTATGTTTTAATTTCCATTAAAATTGTTTTCTCCTTTACATATGTAATAATTATTAAGGATTTTTAGTTAGTTTACTGATCCATAAAGACTCAGTACAGAGGAAATGAAAGATTATTGGCATAACTGTGTGTAGGCTCCATGCTCTGGGCACAGAGAACTGCCTTCATTTGTCTCTTGTGTTACAGTGTGCATCAACAGAAAAATCCTGAGCCTACAGATCCCTCGTCTGAAAGACATGAACTAAATCTAGTGCATGGCACTGCTCAGGCAGTTGCACTAAAACTTTCATTTCGTGTTGGCATAACGTTTTGCACGTTTCTGAATTCCAGCCTTCCAACTTTTTTCAGCTGTGCAGTTCACACTGGAGAGAGGAGAAAGTTCCTCAGCAGAGGAGTGGTGAGGGCTCTCCTGAGTGAAGAGAAGGATTTTTAGAGGTGTTGTGTGGCAGCCTGCCTGAGAGACTGATGCTTCGTGTTCGGTCCTGACTCTGGATTTAAGCCAGTACCCTAGAGATTCAATATTCCACAGCCTGTTAGCAATCCCTTGAGCAATCTGGTGTCTCCAGGTGCTAGTCCTTTACACAGACTTCTTAGCAGAAGCAATTTCATTGGCAGTAAGAATCGGCTAGTTCAGTTCAACTGGAATTTTTTAATGAAGTCTCTCATACCAGTCGGGTTGAGGATCATCCAATGGAAGGAAAGGCAAGTGAAAATAGGGATATTCTGGAAGGCTGTTTTGCAGTGCTGCGTCTGGGAAGAGGTGACGGAAGCGTGTGATGAGTGTGTGTGTCTGAGCCAGCTCAGAACAAACGTGTTGTTACTGATTTCACTGTATGAACTTGTTATTCCCAAACAGAATTAGCTGTAACCCTAACTCTTCGAAAGAAGTCTCCCTAAAACAGTTTGTCAGGATATATATAAAATGGATGTCTGAGCTATTGCCACCCAGCACAGCTGACAGTGGTGGCCCTTTTCTTTAAGGGGATTGTAACCCACAATCACTGTGCTTGTCCCTAACTGGGGACTACTCTGCAAATACACAAAAAATTATCCAAATCTGGATACTTATGAATATTAACACAGTACTAGTATCTTCCTTTAGCACAGTATTTCTGAAGGCAAGTTAAAATGAGACAGATATCAAGTGATTAGTGTCTAGAGCTAGAAGGAGGGGACAAGTAGGTCAAGACCATGTATTTTGTAAGCCTCTCTCACTGATGTTCTAAAGTCAGTTACATGTTTGATCTTTAGACCTAAATTTTGGCCCCGCACCATTTTCTACTAAAGACAAGGCCTAGTACCACAGCATGAACATATTAGTACTTTTTTAGCATATGGATTTTGATCCCTCTGATTTCCCAATAGTTTATTAAAGTTTTGTTTAAAGATTGAAAAAGTGCACACTCTGTGTGTAAAAGGCATGAGGGGGTAGGTTTGCACAAAAGTGTACGGCCACACAAGGCAAAAGACAGTGTTCAAAGAGCACTCTCTATACATTTGATTTATGCAGTTTGTCAATGCTGTGTTGCATTTTAAGGGGCTCATGGGGCCGTCAAGTTTATGCCTTGGGTAGATGCTCCATTGCTAACATGGATCCTGTTAAAATCCGGGGGCTCTGGTTCTTTACTTACATTTTGATTGTGATTCGATCCTTATTTCTACAAGTCACATTTCAGTGTTTTCCCCTCTTCAATTTTTTCCCCATCCCAGCAGCCATCTGGTACTTTCTTCTGTCAGCCAAGTTTCTGTTCTTTACCTGGAGCCTTTCAAACAGCAGCTCTCGAAGAGAGTGGATTAACAGTTGTCACTGGAAAATGAGTTTACTTCCAGCTGGAAAAGCTGTGTAATAGAACAATTCATTGATATGTTGTGCACGTCTTGTTAGACGCTCGTAATTCTATTTGAAGGCAAATACCTGGAAATAGTTTTCCTTAAAAATCTGTGGGAAGACCCTTAGTATCTTTAGAGTGAGTCGGCTGACTTTGCTTCTCCTATTATGCATGGAGTCTCCACATAACAAATGTGTTCTTTAGCAGACAGGTATTTGAGATTAGCCAAAAACAAGTCTTGGGACTTTAATCTGTGTGAGATTTCATCCAAATGAAAGAGATTTGTGGGCATTCCTCTATGCTTTTTTTTTTTTTTTAATTACTATTTTGTAGTATTAAACTCTGAAGTTTGTATTTGCCCTGTGCTATCTTTGTTCCTTTATTATGAAAGTAGAAGTGCATAAATAACTTGAAAAGCAACCTTTTGTCTTTTCTGTTTGTAGTTTATTATAAGTATCCAAAGAGTAAAATTTTTTTGTGTACTTTTAATTATTTCAAGAAACAAAATGTCTAGGTTAGTAGTAAAAGTGTCATGAAATTACTGTAAGGTTGCATGAGTTTTGGCTGTAAATCTTATTCACCTTGACTAGATCTCATACTTTAATTCACTGGGGTATAAAACACCATTTACATTAGTTCTTCATTCACTTAATCATAATTAAATGACTTCAAAGGCCAATAATTCCTTGAGACTCTTTCTTTGATGTGACACAAATAACAAACTGTGTTTGTAATGTGAAGGTGTTCTACTTCACTGTTACATTTGCCCCAACCTTATACAGCATATAATGTTCTCTTTAGGTACAGACATATGCTCTTGTTACATGCACCATATGGGTCACAGATGTGGCTGACATGGCTCCATGACATCTTTTTTAATTTCATTGCACTATACCAAGGCTGTGCACAGACCTTTTCATGATGATTTGAAGGGATTTCTGCTCAAGATTTTGATTTTTTTTAAACCAGAATGACGAGGGGGAGGGAGCCCACTTTTCCTGCCATCAGGTTATATTGTGGTAATACAAACCCTCAAGAAGGTAATGTTTTATGGCTGCTGAATTCATTGTCACCTTAAGCACTGCAATGTACTTGTAGTTCCTCTTTTACATCTCTGTGCATACCTAATACTGGAGCTTTGCCTTGCTTTTCCTCTTCTCATCACAGTCAAAGGGTGATTTTTAGAAGGAGAACTGCCATCTATAGATTCTCCATGAACTTAAGAGTTTGAAAACCAGTTTTAAGTTTTGCAACTACATTTTGATTTGATGCAACTTAAGAAATCATTTTATGATAAGGAAGACATTTGGAAGTAGATGGTTTTTGTTATTCAGTTTTGGCAAGGTATATACAGTTTTACTGATCTGAAATGCTAATATTACCTGTGAAAGTACAGCAGCTCACTTTTCCTGTGAGTTGTGAATCAGAAGGACAACACATTGCTCTCATGTAGCATCTTCTAGCCATGCACAGTAACCTGAGGTAATGGCTGGAGCTGTGTCAGGGCAGGGTCAGGAAAAGGTTCTTCCCCCAGAGGGTGGTGGGCACTGACCAGGCTCCCCAGGGCGGTGGGCACAGCCCCAAGGCTGCCAGAGCTCCAGGAGGGTTTGGACAATGCTCTGAGGACAGGATGGAATTGTTGGGGTGTCTGTGCAGGGCCGGGAGCTGGACTGGATGATCCTGGTGGGTCGCTTGCATGATTCTGTGATTCTGTGAATAAAGGTCCCATGGTACCTGCTAGTGTGGACCAGCCTCGGGATTTCCAGGTAAAGAACACAGACCTCCAGCTTTGAATGGGACATTTGGATGTTATCTCAATCAAAATATCTGTCTGTCTGTCTGTCTGTCTGTCTGTCTGTCTGTCTAACTAACTAACTAACTAACTAAAGGCTTAATGAATTCTCAGTATGACTGTGTCAGGTTGGAGGAACGGAAGTTATCTCAACAATAGTGCTGGTTAGGAAGCGAGCTAATGAAAGTCCAGGGCAATACTTGTTAAAGGTTCCCATCATTTATTAATGAACTTTTTATTGTTGCCTCCAGAGGAAGCTGGACTGGTTCCAAGAGGAAACGTATAGTTTATCATATCAAAGTTGAACGGGAGATTATTTGTGTTCTTCCAGTAGCAGCAAACCACCATGGAAGAAGAGTGCCTAAGTCAGGTTAGAGGTGAAGATGAGTGATTACTTTCATATTTCTAAAAATCAACAGTGGAAAGGGAAGGACCACGAAAAGGGATATTTGTATAAGCAGTTGATCCAACATGATAGTGTTCACTGTTCACCCAGTGAAACCTAGTCTTGGCAAGACTGAAAACTACCTCAAACCACCCAAACTGTTCCATTACTAGTTGTGAGTACATCATGTAGCCTAATAAGGGGATGGAGCTACCACAAAGCTCCAAAGGACAGGGCTGGAGCAGCCATCAATGGGGAGAACCTGCTAGACTCAGAAACAGTCTGTGCTGCAATTTGAGGTCCTTTTGTATGGTCTGTGAAAGTCCGAATGGCTTGCAAGTTGGTACCTCTTGGGGTAGAGAGGGTTGTCATTAAGCCTGAAATTTTTCATTGTAATATGTCATAAGTGGAAAAAAAAAGTCCGTCTTCTTTTCCAAAGCATGAAAAAGACCATGAGATGTACAAGTGTGGCATTTCTTGTTCACAAAGTGACTTCACCTGAAACCAAACACTGAAAGGACGTGGTCTAATGTGGAGCTGCTTCAAGACCTCTGACAACCCAAATAGTAAGTCTTGTTCCTTTCTTCAAGACAGAGGATCAGGGATGAAGGATCTTTGGGGATTTTCAGGGTACAGATTTATTGTTCTAAAATTTCTTACTTCTGCCTATAGGATAAGACAAGGAATGAGAAACGTAAAGTAAGTGTTTGATTTAGTTTCATCTCAAGTCCATTTTTTTCAAATAATTACAATATTACTACTTTTGAAATGCAAAACGTTTTCCATAATTGCCTGGTCAGGCAGTTTAACGGAAAAAAATGAGTAATCTGTGGTATCCTGTGTTAGAAATATCCCATCCTCTGTCTCAAAACATCAGAAATGCAGAATCAGAACTGTAGATGAATAACTGGGAATTCTGTACGTGTTTCTGTTACCTTCTTTAAACACAGAAGCTACATTCAAACATGTAAAAATGGTCCTGAATTACGTCTATTTTCTGATGTAAATGTCTCTTAGTAGGCAAATGGAACGAGAACACATTTTTCTCCGGGTAAATCTGCTACATGTAATTCAGGTGCTTTCCTCCCCTTCTTGCGAGCCACTGCCGTTTTCGGAAGGCCCTTGGCTGGTTGCTAATGCAGGTGTCCTCAGTGCCACTTCACCTTCCCTGGGAGCTCACGGGACACCTCCAGCAGTGACCTCCCGTGTGCCCTCAGCCACCGGGGGAAGGTGTGGTGGAGCTCAGGAGATCTCTGCAGTCTGAGTCTCAGCGCACAATGAGTTCCCAGGGCATGCAGTGGCTTCCTGTCCCTAATGCTATCTAAGGAGATCAGGGCAATTAATCTCATGAAGTTTGGAAAGTTTTCATGGCAACTTTGACCTTTTATTTGAATATACATTTGCTTCAATTTGAAAAGCAGAAGTGGATTGCAATTCAAAGGAACTCGTTTGTTCAAAATATTTTGGAAAGGACATTGGGACAGTTTCAAAAGGTTTTGGCTTTGTTTTAATGGGAAATTTGCCCAAATTAATTTATTTCCACAGTTTCTGTTTTGCTGAAACAGCAGAGTTCTTCTCACTCCTCCCCATCCAAATCATGTCTTCTTGATAAACCTCTCCCTGAATCTCACTTATTGACAGAAAGTAGATAAGAATGATATTAATGTGAAAAAAAGAAATTCAGAAGTGAGTTTGAATTGACATTCACCAGGGTTGGCATACATAATTAGTATAATTATACTAAATATTTCTCTTTATTTTGCAATTCGGAAAGTCTGGATACTGCAAGTGGAACCATCTCTGGCCTGAACCTCTCAATCACAGTTTTTCCATCAAGACATATAATGTGTTCAAGGTCCTCCTTGATTCTTTGCAGCTCCTAAGGAATTCTTTCACATTACAGCGTTGCACTTTTTGTCCAGCTTATTTTGTAGAAGATTATGCAAAGGTGAGTAGTCTTATTTCTGCAGAATAATCGTTATTAAAGATCACAGCCTTCTTCCTACTTCTGAAACCTTAGAAGAGCCACAGGTTTTGTATCCCCTACAGACATTAAGGGGTCCATTTCAAAGCAGTGAATGCTGGAGGGGTACACCCAAAACTTTTTAACAAATAACAGGATTTATTTTTTTACTTGAACCTTTTGAGCACGACTTTACAAATTTACCCAAGAACATCTGTCTGAAAAGTCTTTAGTCACCACTCTCTAGAACAGAGAGTTTACAGGCGAGCACGGTTTGGGCTGTGCTTAACTGTATCTGCAAAGATAATTGCCTCGTGGCAGTCTAGATTCCCTGGGGCAACTGCTGCCAAAGCCGACCATGGCAGGATCCTGTTACGCTGGAGCCTGCTCAGGAGAAGGGATGCCCAGAGCCTTCCTGCAGGACAAGGAACTCGTGTTCCTGCTGCTGGCCCATAACATCCTGACACCCCATGCTGTTAAACTGGCATTTCCTCCTGTCAGCTGTTCCTGCAGCAGCTTTTCACAGCGATCTGGAACGTACTTTTTTGAGAGATTGTTTCTCTACATCCTGTTCAGACAACTGAGTTTCAGCTTTAAACCATGGGTATTCTGCGAGGAGGAGTTTCTAACACAAAGAAAGGTCAATTGAGAAGTGAAACTAATGGCTGCAGAAGAGACCTGAGCGAGGGAGCGTGTTCCTTGGAGTAAGGGACGTAAGAGGTGTACAGACAGGGCTGTGATGTGGTGGATGGGAGTTGAGATTGAAGTACAGGCCACAAAGATTAATGCTGAGTATTGAAAGGAAAGACTGAAAAAAAGATCCCCAGGTCCACTCCTGTTATTTCCTGTCATAGGAGTCATTGGTGTGAACAACGTGAAATTACCCTGGCACATTTGTCTGCTAGAGCTACCTAAACTCAAATGGGCTGATACTCCTTCCTTCTGGGGAGACCATGAAGTCCAAAGCTGGTTTCTTAGTGCTTTCTGATGTTGTCAGTCAAACCCAGGCATTTGGCAAGTCTTGCAGAGAGGAACTCTGTGAGCTTGGCTTCAGCAAGGCAGAGATCAAACTTGGACTGAAGGTGAGAGATGTTTCACGGATTCGGGACAGGAGCTGCAGAAAGGCAGCTGAGACCAAGTGTGACCATTGCCTTCAGCCCGTCTGTGCCCTGAGAGGTTCTGAAACAGGAGAGAACTGTTGAGCCAGAAACAGTCTAAGGAAATAAAGTGCAACTGTATGAATTAGATGGGATAAGTCATATAACTGTATGACTGGATACAGTCAGAGGTAATTGTAGCAGGTCAGTTTTTGGCTGTGCACCCCAGACATTGAATCTCCGATATCACAGCATAATTCCGTAGTTTAAATACCAGTTTTCAACTCAGAATAAATAAGGAGGAAAAAAATCTGAATTACCTCTTAAGGACTGAGGAGTGGGCGTTGTTGCTTTTACGCAGTTGCATCTACCCTTGGACGTAGCTGTAGATTAGGTATTTCTTTAACAGTTATTGCTACTGATCTGTGGTCTCCAGAAGAATCCTCCATCTGGATGCATGATTCATTTGGATGAATTACTTCTCCAGTCCTGGGATCTGTAGTAGAAAAGCAAGCAATTAACCTTTCCTAATTAGAGTCAGAAGCAGGCCTTGAGGAAGTTAAAATGAAGGAGGTAACTAGTGTTTGGTTTCCAGAGCAAGTTTTAACACCAGCAGATGGTGCTAAAATGTCCATTTAAAGGGAAAAAAACCCCAACAACCCAAACATCTCAAATTTCCTTAAAATCATAAACTGTCAGGGAAAGATAAATTGAGATACTTTAGCTAATTGCTGTGGAAAGTTGAATCTAGGGTGATGATAGTCATCTTTTTACTTAGACTAGCACAACACACATGAAGATGTGTGTAGCCTTTATTTTCTAGTTTGCTTTCAAGATGGATCAATTTTCCTTGAGTGGGGTCTTTACCTTCAATAAGGTGACTCAAGTATTTCAGGAATTTTCATTCATATACAGAGTAGGGATTGGAAACTTAGTTGCATAATGCTGCTGATTAACTATAGGAATAATTTGTGAATTTTAGACTGATTTTCACTCTGAATAGACACTTGAAACAACTAGCAGTTGTTTTGCTAAGGATATTGCTGAATCATTTTTTTAGCCACTAAACAAAAACTATGTTTTTTCTTTTATATGCCGAAACTCCTAGTATCACATGAAGAATAACCTTGAAAAGACATTGTAGAGGAGTTGTATGGTCAAACTGAGGGAATTTGGCATAGGAATGAAGAAGTATTCCATTCTAGTACCACAGGTCTGAAGCTAGTAACTATGGAAGCTGCTGGCCACTAAGAAATGTGTCAGGAGGGTTTAGTGGGGCCTCAGCCAGCTCAGGCAGTCTGCAACCAGGACAAGAAATTAAAACCTTCTTGACAGCTCTGCAAAGGGGGAGTGCCATGAAAATGGCTCTTTTCCTCTTAGATCTAAATGTAACGTGGATTAGCTCGTGTGTGGTAACGAAGAGAGAACTGGGGGGTGAGGAGGTAGATTATGGAGAGTGTGTGATCTCAGAACTACCCAGTAGTTTGGATTGTACCCACTTTTATTTGGTTCACTGCTTGGGTCTCATCCCCTCAGGTATGACTGTGTGATGTATGTAATAACTGAAATGCATGGACTAATAACGGTGGGGATTTAGGGTCAGCGTTGGGCACATTTCTTTAAGCAACATAAAGAAACTATGCTGGAATTTCTGAGCAGTAATGCTCCAATGGGGGGTAATGTAACCAATAGGCATTCCAAATACTGTATTCTAGCTGAAAATGTACAGCCTTGGAAGATTTTGGAATTAAGGACTCTGCAGCAAACTCGGCTCAGGTTTCAAAGACCATGGCTTCATACACAGTGACTGTTCTGTGTCACATCAGAGGGTGAAGCAACACATCAGTACTGTGAGTCGATCCTACAAAATGACATCCACCTTTCTAAGGATCTGAAAATGATTCCCAGCAAGATAAGTAATGTAAAATTATTTCTAGCAGAATAATTTTGCCAAAGGTCTCCAAGAGTAGTGAGTTACATCCTGGTGTCTCTTACATGCACTGGTGACACTTGTGCCTAAATAAGGGCCGAGAAACACTTTCAGAGTTTATCCCAAATTGATGTAATGCAGCTTCCAAATATTCATAATTATGTGACCACTTAGGACTGCTCATCTCGACCTCCCTGCTGCTCACTTCAGGAATACTCCTCTGAAGAATCAGCCAGGTGACTGAATAATGCAGGGTGTAGGTATACACAGTGATGTATTATAAAATCCTATTTAACTTTTTTTGGCAGGGACAGTGTATAATTATTTACTAACCTATTGAATTGGTCACCAAACAACTGTGAAATTCAGATTCTCAGCAGCACTGTCATTTTGATAATTAGAGGCTCTGCCTTATGAGAATGTGTGCTTGTTAAGTTGTAATTTGCTTAAAAAATAATTAAAGACAGAGGTTATTTAGGAAGGAAGGCTTAAGACCCAGATTATATTCAAAGGAAATTAAAGACAGGGAGCCCCAGGGTATTCCAGCCCTGCCATGCAGCTCCTATTAATGAAAATGAAGTCTTACAAACAGCACAAATAGTGGTGTCCGCCATGGGGCTGCCCAGCACTTTCTATTATAAGATCCTGTTTTCTATTGCATATGACTTTGCCAAACTTAAATAATTTAGGCCAAAATTTTCCGTGCTGTCTGCCTCGGGCAAATATTTTTGAGAGTTTACTCTCAAATTCTCAGCCATTCCTCCATCTCGGGTTAGGGGAAAAAATAGAAGATATTGTTTTGCCCATGTTTACAGGGCTGTGCATAGGTATGAATGTAGGATGGCCAGGTGAAACTCTGTCTTTTTGAGAAATAGTAGTGCCTCCATGCTCTGCAGTGAGATGTGAGGGCTTTCTTTTTTAATCTGAAAAATGACAATTTTAACGTGCTCAGGGGAGAAGCATTTGAATCTGTTGACTATTTTTGGGAGAGGCCAGCAGAGCACTGCAACGTGGAAATAGCACACATGCAGGCTTTGGCAGACAAACTGAGCATGGGGTGGAGACCTTAGCAAGCAGTTGCATCCCCCTGTTTGCACTGAAGCTGTAGTAAGTCTGGTGAGAAGATTAAAAAGTAGGAATGGCCCAGTGCTCCTGAGCTGTCTGTGCTCCTCCTGACTCATGCTAAGGCAGTGGAGGAGAGAAAAGGAGTCTGCCTTGCTGTGTGGCAAAAGGTGAAGGGCAGTGGGTGAGGGAAAGAGTAGCAAGGTAATGGGAGAGAGGTAAAGGAAAGAAGAAGAATTTAGGAAGGCAAGGACATAGAAACAGTGAAAATAAAAGAGTAGTGAAAAATTGGAAAGGGTGCTGTGGAGACAATGTAGGGAAACAGGGACAAAAGTGCTTTACAACGGCTACACCGCTGCACTTGTAACCCAGGGATGTAGTTTGTTTCTCCATCTCTTTCTAGTGGCAAAGTCAAGCAGAGTGTATTGTGTAGCCTGGGCAGGCTGACCACCTGGAGGGGTGGAATTCTGCCTCATGACTTTTGATTTGCCCTGTAAGCCTTTTAAAGGATTTATTCAAGCCCATAAATACCCCTCTTCTCTCTGCAAACTGTTAAAATAATCTTTACAATGAGAAGTCAAAGGTCTTATGATGGTTAATTAAGAATTTAAACGTTGTTTTAATAGCTTGTGGGCTGTAACTGTCACTTCTGTCCATGTGCCACCGACCTACAGCTTTCCCTGGGTGCCCCTCCTACACCACACGCTCCCACCTTCCAGTGGACTCCTTCACTCCTCTCATACCCCTATTCTCCATGTTACTGTTTCGGTGCCTTTTGAGATCATCTCCCTCAAATCTAGTCCCTGATTTGCACTTTCTGTTGCATTCGCTTTCCTTTTTGTGAACAGACACAGAATTCCCCTCTGCTAAAGGCCGTAGCTTGGGGTTTTTTCAGCCCGTGTCTTCTCTCAGGTGGCACAGGCTGGCTCCGGGGAAATGCTTCTGCCTTTTCCAACAGGGCATGCACAGCCCCTGCCCTTTGCATCACACGTGTGCTCACATGCAAAGGTGTTTCTGGGCTCCCCTCAGCTGGGGTTTCACTAAAGCTGTGCCTTCCTCTCTGCTCTGGCTCTCTGCAACCTCGCCCTCACACAGTCCCTTCAAACTCTGCTACTTAGATCATTTTCCTGGCTCTTCTTCCTGTTTCACACGTTCTGCCGTCTTGTTCCTCTCTCCTCCACTTGTTCTATGTCTCAGCTGGTGCTGCATCATTACTTACAGCTGTCTTCGCTTTCCAGCAACACAAGCTTTTCCTCCATGGCAGTCTGCTCCTGCAATCATTTCTTCACGTCCTGAGTGTCCAAGAGAGCCTGCAAAGCTGACAATTTATTATTTAAAACTCTGAACAGCACCTTGTATCAAAATGCTTGCTGGACAATGCTGGCAGACCAAGCTCTACGAGCGTCTCTATTCAGATTTCTGCTGTCTTGTCTTTCCATCCAGCTCGCCCTTTTTTCCCTTTATTCCTCTGTATCCTGAAACTCACCCAGATTATAAGGTATGACCTACCTTATTCTACAATTTATCTACAGATCCTACACAATATGTCTCTCTCCAATCCTTGACAGGCCTCAGGCAGCAGCATGATGTACATAACATTAAAAATAATTGATGTGACTTTGAATAAAACCAAATAGTTTTGAAATTTGCATTTTGCAAAATGAGTCTTAAAGGAGCCAGTCTGTTTCATCAGAGTGGGACTATCACCGCAGTAGCACACCCTTGTTTCAGGTAATTAGGAGAAAATACCCTGTTAGTGTTGGGTATTGTAAATATTTGTGGAGATCTTTTTCTTTCATCTTACATTGTGTGTGTTGTCTTTGCAACAACACTTTTTGCTATGGTAACAACTCTCTTATTGGAATCCAGAGCATGAACTTGTAATGCTGCATTGACCCTATTACTCCTGAGACAAATTAACTGTAGGGAGATTCGTTCTGGCCAAACTTTCAAGGAGGAAACAAAGTGTATAAATGTGTATTAATTGAAAAAAGGGCTTACTTCGAAGCAATATTTCCCATTTTTATTGCCATTGTCCTTTCATTAGAGCCTTAGGTTTGAAGACATTTGCTTTGTTATGTAAAAGACAGGGTGGGGAATGCTATTTTTCTCCCATTATTTTATTCTCATAATTTTGCACATCAGAAAGCAGATGGTTTCTTGAGTCAGATGCACAACAGCTAGATATTCCTGTACCCCTCCCATTCTTCCAGCTGAGGATCAACAGCAGCTGTGGCTTTGTGCAGAGGCACAGTGCGGGATCAAGACTGATTGAGCATCTCCCTCAGCTGATAAGAATATGTAATCATAATTAGGAACTCCAGGGTCCATCAGCACATGTATGAGCCTGGAATTTAAGTTGTATTTTGATGTATTACACCTCTCAACTCTCCGCTGGGTAATAAACCTACAAGCCAAGAAAAGCCAGAGGTGAGAACTTTGTCTGGAGGTACTGTAGGGCTTCCCTGGAGGTCCTTCAAACAGTGAATCATCAATGTTGAAATGCTTGCAGCTGAATTCCCAGCTCAGGCTCAGCTTCAGAAAGAACCAGCTGCAGGCAAATTGGGCAGATGAATTGTCTACTCAGGGTGCCTGGTACTTGATAGACTTCTTGTAAAATTGGGATAACAGTACTGAGTGCAACAGCGTCTGACTGGTCTTAATTCTGCTGGGTGCCAAGGACTTTTGGAGATCTCCCAAGTATCATCTTTTGTGTCTGAAGTCAATGGGAGACGCTGCCCAGTGATCAAGGAAAGCCAGCAGTGTCTAGGGCTGTTCGTCTGGCTCACAGACTGTTCTTTCCTGAGGCAGGATCTTGCATTTCATAAGGGCACTCAGCTCTCTGATCCTTTGGAACAGAAACTGTTATGCCTCTCTAATACAGGTAAGGATTTCTTCTGATCTTTTTTTTAGGCGGGTTAAAACAGATTTTAGGGTTTATAAATTAAATTCAGTGTATTCTTTACCCTTATCTCTGGACTAGTAGTTACTAAATCCTTTTGTCCCTGATCCACCTTTCCGATTACATTTGTTTTTACTACAAATTAATATAAATAATGCAGAAAGAGGCTAAAGCTGCAGGTTTTCATTCAGGCCAAACTCCACGGACGTCAGTGGGTTCAGAGCTCATTCACAAAAGTCTTCCCACTTCTCAAGGTTTCCCACAGATTTGCAGTGAATACCTTGGTGGGATATTCATTCTCACAGAAGCTGGGAACTAGAACTTCCCTTCTCCAGTTGCCATGACTCCTGTAGCTGAGCCTTTCCAGGAAAAGTCTGCCTTCAGTTCAAAGTCAGCACCTGGTCTTCAGAGGGACCAGGAATCAGTTCTGGTTTGAGATAAGCTGTTGGCCACAGAGTCAGCGTTGGGTGAATGTGCAGCTGATCCTCTCACCCTACCTGTGGGCACTTGCCAAGGTTTGCTGTGTGTTTTAGCGCCCAGGAGAAGGAGGTTACATTGATCAAATAAATCTTGCACTAACTTACGAAGTGACTGATTGGTATGTAAGCTGACCTGAAGCAGCATTCCTGACAATGCTGCTCTTCCAGCCACTCTGTAATGTCAGAGTGGTCGGGATGGAACTGGACCATTCTTTGAGGGGAGTGTCGCCAGGGCTGAGGGACAAGTGACCCCTCACAGATCCAGAGATAGTCTTTCTGCTCCAGCCCCTTTGATCTCGTGGTCATGGTGAGCGACAGCTTCCCTGAATGAGACTTATCTACCTGAGGGGAAGGGACTATTAAAGGAATAATCTTTCATATCCACTCGAAGAAAGGAATTTCACAAATGCAAAGAAAAAAAACCAAACCCAAGTCTGTGTAAATGAACGTGTGCTAATGGGAACTGTCATCGCGGGAATCTTGTGCAAGCAATTCCCAAACGGATGCAAGATATCACGGATAACCAAGACTGTCCAGCTCTGGAAATAAAATAAAGCATCCACAATGGAAAATGTGTGTTCAACACGCTTGCAAAAAAAAGTCTCAACAACATATATGGGAGAATGAATGTGCTTCCTTCTTTTGAGATTCATGGGTAATCTGTAGGGCAGAAAACTTTAACTGAAAAGATCCCCAGATACCATATTAGAATATACCAAAGCACACAATGCAACAAATTTTGGATGAATGCTAGATTATAGGAATCCCATTTTTTTCAGAGTTAAAAAAAAAAAAAAAAAAGAGAGGAAGTTGGTGATACACTAAGATTTATACTAGTCTTTCCCCTCTGGTAGGCCTGGTTTCCTTTCACTTGTTTATTTAGGTACAAAGATACTTCTGTGAACACTTCAGAGCCGTGTGCTGGGTATGTAAAGTGCACCAAAGCAACAGGGAGCAAAGGCCAGTTAATATCTGGGGAAGGGGTCAGGGTGGACAAGGACCTTTGGAGAGGTACTGAAGGTCTGCAGTTTCATTCTCCAGCTCTTACTCATCTGAGTAATAAAAAGAGAGAGGCTTTTAAATGAGGCCCAAGAAAGAAATGGCAGAGGACGCTACGCTCTGACTTGTGCTGTGCTGGAAGACCCCCCGTGCTGGAAATGCCGTGCAGGTACCGAGGGCCAGGAGTGGGATGTGTTTGGGGAAGATGGGAGTGCTTGGACTATGTGGTGTTCCTTGCCCAGCCCATCCAGGGCAGTTGTGAGCTCAGCTGGAGCCTGTGCAGGTGTAAGGATGTGTCCCGGCAGGGATGGATGGATGTGTCTGGGCTGGGATGGATGGATGTGTCCAGGCTGGGATGGCTGTGTCCAGGTTGGGATGGATGTGTCCAGGCTGGGATGGCTGGCTGTGTCCAGGCTGGGATGGATGTGTCCAGGCTGGGATGGCTGTGTCCAGGCTGGGATGGCTGTGTCCAGGCGGGGATGGATGTGTCCAGGCTGGGATGGCTGGCTGTGTCCAGGCTGGGATGGATGTGTCCAGGCTGGGATGGCTGTGTCCAGGCTGGGATGGCTGTGTCCAGGCGGGGATGGATGTGTCCAGGCTGGGATGGCTGGCTGTGTCCAGGCTGGGATGGCTGTGTCCAGGCTGGGATGGATGGCTGTGTCCAGGCTGGGATGTGGCTCTGGAGCACAGGTCCCAGCCAGGAGGATCTGGGGGGCCAAGGGCTGACTCAGCTGGATGCTGGATGAAAGCTCAGGGCAAACCCCTCTCAGCGTTAGTGGCTCACTTGCTCCTCTTCTCAATAACCAGACCCGTCCTGCAAGAACTACAAGTTAGAGAGAAAACTGCTTTTTTCACAAATGCTGTCTGGACCCAGGCATTGAGAAAATTGTGCTGGTGTAATTTTGAGGACTGGGTGAGGGTATCTGTAACAAGGAAAGGATTCTGCTCATGACTGTGCAAATACTAATTTTGATATTAAGCTCCTAAATATTGTAGCTTTGACTATGTCATTTACAATGCAGAGATACTTCTTTAATTTTAGAGCATCTTATATGTGAGTGTAAATTAGTGATTTCTTATAGTTTTGGTGTTTACATATTGCAGTTGCTTAAGAAAATGGGGCCAATTATACGTATTTGGCATCCACAATACATTTCCTTAGTTCTCTATTTTTTCTACCCTCATTTTATTTAATTATGAGATTTTTAAAAATTGTGCTGTAATTACCTGATTCTATGCATTATGTAGAAGGATGTTGAGAGACATGTGATTATAAAATCCAGACTCTGTGTGCTGACATTTATGGCTTTCTCTCTCAGCACTTGCATGAATAGAAGCTGAATTTTCTCAAGCTTAAATGCAGCTGAAAGGTTTCTGGTAAAAAGCAATTTGCATTTTTGGACAACAAACAAAAAAAAAGGACAGATACAATTTTCCAACACCTGCTCTGGTTTTTAACTTCTTCCATTGAGTCTCTGTATTGTTCAGAGTTGGTTTTCTGCCTTTCACTGGAATGTCTAAAATTGGCTTCTGACAGAAATAAAATACTAGAATAATTGGATTCTGTCCTTTCTCATTATATCATTTTCTGTTTCCTTCAACATGCAATCGTTAGAAGAGATGTTTCTAACGTTTCCTGAAAAATGTATTTCAGCATAAGCTTTTTCCATCTGCTTTTGGAAAATCAGAATATTTTATAATTATACAATCATCTTGCTCAAGTTACTTGTTTTCAATTACAACATTTTGTACCATTAGTGGTGACATCTAAGAAAGATTTAGGAAAAGTTAGAATTAAAGTTCACCTTTCTGTCTAAAAGCTGCTCACAGAATAAGATAATTGAATGGACTTGGCTTTTTTTTTTTTTTTTTAGTATGGTGTCAGAATTTCCCTCTGATACCAATTATTTATTAGCTTATGATGGAATTAAATATTACTCATCTTTGCTAACTGTTCCATAACTCTGGTTTAATGGATGAACTCTCCACTGGTTTCTCAAAACTGCCATTCCAGCTTGGGGCTGATACACTCAAAATAAATTGGAACCATTAGGTGAGAGGTTTATAGAATCACAGAATCACATCCAGCTTTGGGCTGGAAGGGACCTTAAAGCTCATCTAGTCCCACCCCTGCCAAGGGCAGGGACACCTTCCACTAGCCCAGGTTGCTCCAACCTGGCCTTGGACCCTTCCAGGGATGGGGCAGCCACAGCTGCTCTGGGCAACCTGGGCCAAGGCCTCCCCATCCTCACAGGAGAGAATTTCTTCCTAACGTAAAGGTTGGCATGAGTAAGGGTCCCGTTAAAATAAAACTAATAATCAACCAGAATGGTAATTGGAGTCTGTTAAGATATTTGAGGCTGAGATACATTTGGGGGGATTAACTTGATCTAACACACTTTTTCAAATTTTAATTTCTATGATAGTTTCAAGTCAGGAAGGAATTAATAAATTCACAGCAAAAACAGGAAAAAAAAAATTAAAAATCATCTAAATGGAGAAAAAAGTAGAATAAAGTAGCTCACTAGGGACTTGTAAGATATAAGCCTCGCCCTGCTATGCTCCGCTCGTTATTCTCAGCCTCGCTCGGGTCCGCTCGGCACAGAGAAGGGAGGGAGGGCAGCCGTGTCCCCCCGGGCCGGGCTGTCCCCCGGCAGCAGCCGGGCCATCCAGCCGGGCCATCCAGCAGAGCCATCCACCAGGGCCATCCACCAGGGCCATCCAGCCGGGCCATCCAGCAGAGCCATCCA
>VXAY01004570.1:718571-735171 GCA_013399855.1 Oxyruncus cristatus
TCCAGCCGGGCCATCCCGCAGCGCGCACTGCGCCGGCAGCGCTGCCGGCCCGCCGGGCTGCGGGTCCTGGCCGGGGGGCTCTGCTGGGAGCGCAGCTGTGCGGTGAGCACACGGACAGCAGGGCACGGGCGGGTTAAGAAAACACTGACTTACGTCTGAAAATGGTTCGAAGGTCACCTGCTACCAAGACATGAAAACCCAGCCCTGGAGAAGTGGCAGGGTCTGAAGGAAAATCCTGCCGTACGATGCCAGGGATCCTGTGAATTATTGGGTTTGCAGTATGTAAACAGTATATTTTAACTCAGTTTATGTGTGTAGGGCTTGGTCCTGGAAGAAGCCGTGACTCCCACTGGCTTCAGTGAACGCCGCAAGTGCACAGAGCCTCTGTGCATGCGATATGGTTCACAAACGCCGTGTTTAAAGAATAGTGAAACTCTGGATTAACCCTTCCAAGCCCAGGATTCCTGCTGCATTGCCTCAGGTTTGTACAGGCAGGCATTTACAAGGTGCAATCATTCCCTGCATCACTGCAGGACGGTTTTCCCGTGCCCAGAAGCCCTCACCCGTGTGCGATACACACACACGCAGGGTTCAGTCCTGTGTTGCATTTAGTTTTGTGGCAATACGCAGATTCTGGGCTTGTCCAAGAAGCTGTATCAACACAGAGCAAATTCTTCTATTACACACATAGGAGCTGTGTAATGGAAACAAAAACCTGCAAATTTGATAATTGGATTGGATTAGATCCCTGTGCTCTAATGTTGGCAACATACATTGAAAAAAAAAGAGTTATTGTGTTTTGATTTTAAGAACAGACAAGTAAACTTTTCATGGAGCTTATGAAATCAGCTGGTACTGACTGATGATTGTCTTGGCATCAAAGATGTGTTCAAGGGAAATGGGCATGTGCCCATCCTTTCACACTGTAGCCTAGAGAGAGATAAGGAGTAGCCCGGTCCCTGTGATGACATCGCATGTGTGGTACTTTTAGAATTCAGCAAATCATATTATGTTTTCATATACTTTCTTTTATCATAGAGCATTTTGAGGAACTGTGTTGTTGTTTTGTTATGAAGAGGAACACCATAGGTAACAAAATATAATATATGAGAGGAGTCAGAGGCTCATGCAAAACTCCCTTGCCATACTCTCTTCTTCCCTATTTTCCTCTCTAAAATGTCTCTGTAATAAAGAAGCATGTTTTTGCTTTACAATGCAAACCCTATTGACACAGGATGGAGAATGAAACCACTGAATCAGGTGCATAAACATCCTTCTTGTCTCTAGGCAGGGATCGAGACCAAACTGCACAAATAGTGTTCATGGGCTCTTAAGAATAACAGTTGTTTCCTTCCTCTCTCTGCTTTGGCCACTGGATTAACATCCAAAGCCTCTTCCTTTCTTATGAAGCTTGAAGCCATTTTAGGTACATTCTTTACATTCTGGGCCAAAGCAGAATCCTTTTCAAAACTATTTGTTCATGGATGAGCATCAGTGCTGTTGTTTCTCTTCTAATTTTTTGCTTAAATGTCACTTAGTCAAGAACCCTGATATTATCTTTCTATACTTCCCTGAGCTGTTTAGAAAAGTGTTGATTTGCCTGCATTAGGCACAATCTGTAAGAAGGCTCTTAGTAGCAGAGTCTGCAGGACCAGCAGATTTATTTGTGTAATTTTTTTTTTCTCGTGTGTCCATGGTTCCAATCAATAAAGTAGACACAAAAATGTAAGTGAAGATGGAGAAGGGTAGTTCTGTGGGTATATCTCAAAACAGATAATATTCTTTTTAAGATTTGATGTCCAGACCTGACCACTGCTGTTTGTTACTCAGCAGCATTTGTACAGGCAGTGGAGAGATGGAGCATCCTGAGGGCACAATCTGTCTGAGATTTGCTGACTGTGCTCAGACGTTTCATTGCGTGGCTGGAGCTGCTGGATGATCCACATGTCTGAAATGAAGGGAGAGCAAGAGGAAAGACAGGTAAAAGTTTTGATAAACCATAGTCTTGGTGTAGGAAACATATAGGAAGCCAAATAACAGGGACAGAACAGAAAAGTCCTCACAGTTCAGAGTGAAATGACATGGGAGAGTAGAAAACACGGACGTAAATGGTCCAGTGTGAATTCAGACACGTGTACTGAAGAATTTTTCTTATGAAAAAAAGGAAAGGCAATGCTGGTTTATATCTAAAGGATGATTATGAACCCAGAGATGTTGGTGTGACCTTTGTGTACTGTGGCCATTTGCTGAAACACGGATGAACATGAATATTTAGGTTTAATATTAATTAATGGTTTAATATTCTGGATTATGTGACTATTTTTAGAAATAGAATTGGAGGTAAGATAATAAAGAGATTCCTCACGGGAATTATTTTACAGATTGTGTTTATAGGGGTAAATAAAAATAAATAAAAGCAGAAGAGATGGGTAAAATTCCTAATGCTCTTTCACCTCAATTGAATCCATACTTGTCAGGGAACGTAAGCCTTAAAAAGGAAACCCTCTGGAAAAGTTTGAGAGCTGCTACTTTAATCTTCACCTTCTGAGAAGTTTCAAATATCAAGAGCAGAGAGAAAAGAGAGGCTGAGTCTCTAATTAGTGAAGGAGGCAGGTAGGACATTAATTGATTTGCTGTGCTACTTCTTTGACCTGAGCTGTATTTGAGAAGAATAGAGGAGCTGTAATGTCCCTCAACAACAGAGCAGAGCTTTTATCTAATAGCAGCTGAGAGACCTTTGATCACAAACTGCTGCTGTAAATCTGTATTTTTTATAATAATACTTTTTTTGCTACATATATTTTATTTTTAGTCATTTATTCTTTGCTTTAGTCATTTATTCTTTTGCTTAGGAACCAGTTTCTCAGAGTTTGGACTACTTTCTTGTTTTACACAGCGTTTGGCAAGTCCTGAAATCGTTGTCTCTCTGCTGATAGTGGTATAGTACAAATCTAGTAACTTCTGTGAGAAAGTGGTTTTATGGATGATCAGGTCATTATAAACCTGAAAATTAAGGAAAGAGGGGAAAGAAGGTGCAGAAAGATACAAGAAAGATTTATTTGTATCTGTCCTGGATTTCCATTTAGGGTCAAACTTAATATGTAACAGTGTCTGTCATGACTCCACAGTCCCAAATTTCACAGTGAAACATGATACTGTCACTGCATAGTCCTTTGAAAGTTTCCTTCAGTAAAAGTGTTTAATAGTACAAAGAGTTTAATTAATGTTTTTGAACCAAAGAGACATTTATTTTCAAGAGAAACCTAAAAATAATGCTCTAGAAGAGCGTATGTGCTGTGACAGTTCGAAAATTATTGACTTACATAAATGTGAGGGCTTGGGCATAACTGGATCAGCGTGTTGAGAAATGACAGAAAGGGTGTCTCAACTCCTGTATGGCCCCAGAGCAGAAGCACTGACAGAGAATTTAATGAAAATGTGCAATACAAACACACAAACATCCAACATCTCAAAAAGGGAAGAGCCGAGAGCTTTTATTTGCAAACAAAAGGTCCCTGACAGTGAACATAATTCCTGGTGCTCCCTTTTCCCCTTTTTTCAGAGTAGGACTGCTTTCCATAGTCCCAGCAGCCAGTTTAAAAAGGATCAGACAATTAGGCTGAGTTCCAGACAGAAATTGGGTTTCTGTTTGTCAGGGTTCCCTGTGTAGCAAAAAAGGAAACAGAGATGATCCCTCACACCACAGAGAGGTGACTCAGACATTCAGGATCCAGGGTCCTGGTTAGATGAAATGTCCTTTGCAAGTGCCTGTCCAGCCTCAGAATCCAATGGCAACAGAATGATCTGGGATTTACCTTTGTCTTAGATAAACTGGGGATGCAAACCAACATAACTGCATGGTAAAATTATTCAATAAACACTGTTATCTGGGCAAGTCACTCTGGAGGGGATTTCACCTGAGACAAAGAAAACCATTTTTTATTTGGTGGAAGAATGCCCAGATAGGGAAATGGGGTTGTTCATTTGTAGTAATTTAACTCAACATCTGTGTAATAAATGAAATTTTAACTGTGGGACAAGTCCATATGTCAAAGTAAAGTGTTGCTTTTCCTGAAAGGCAGCACTTGTTGTGTGTGGCCACATGGCTCAGTAAGCCTGAGAGCTCCAAGCAGTAAGGGATGGGGTTATTTTGACATAATATTAGTGGTTTATTCCTCTCTACCTTGACCCCTGATTGTGCCTGTCATTGTACAAGATTTCTGATTATGTCAATATGTATATTATGTACAGAATAAGGAATTCCTTACCTGAATTTTGGTACATGAAGGTACAAGTGAAAGACAGACATATACATTTTCTGGAGAACACAGCTGTCTATTTGTTCCTTAAGCATCATTCATTTCATGGCCCTCTGTGTTATGGGATAGAAAATTATACATGTGGGTGGGAAGAATACCCCAGTCCTGCTCTGGAAAAAAACCCCTCAGCCAAAATAAGTATTTGACTGTTTTGCAAGATACTGTCTCACATGGTGTAATACCAGGCACCTGGTGTAGTCTCATCATCATTGGTCTCAGCTTTTGTTCATGACTAACAAAAATTAGGCAACAAATTAAAAAAAAAAAAAAAAAAAAAAAGGAAAGAACCGTGGACCAGATGGTTTTTGAGAACTGACTGAAGTGGGAGGTGAAGTAAGCGTTTGACAACGCACGGGGAAAACATTAATCATCACTTCATGTTCTACATCCAAACCAATCGTGTCTGTGTTATCTGTGATGCCTGATTTTGATTAGGACAACAAGAATTCCCTGTCTGGGACACCGGACTGTCCCTCTGCAGGAGAGCTGGGATTGAGCAGATACAAACAGCCTGCACAACTCAGATATCCTCAGAAATCCTCACAGTTATTCATGCAATTTGATCACCAACTACCACAGGGCCTGCAAAAGCTAAGGGAGGAACTGTGTGAGGCGCAGAGTAGTGCATATTTGAAGAGTTCAAGATGCCAGCATCTCATCTTAAAGGCCATGCTGGCTGTTTGTGCTTGTTCATTCTCAACAGGATTCATAGGAATATCCTGGGATCACACAGGGAATTTGTAAAATGTGTCCAGGCTGGGCTGCAGGGGGAGCAGTACCTGTTCTGGCTTCGTTAGCTGTGTGCAGGCGATGCCCTGAGAGTGATGTGTAGGGCTGGCACCATCTACGGACCTGATGCCAACCCCCTGCTCCAGGCTGCGAGCAAGGGATCTACAGACTGAGCACTGAACCTGTGGGGTACCAGGGACTTCTTTGGAAGTGACTTAACTTCGTTTGTTTTGTAGATAAATGGCAAACACTGGAACAGAAGACTCTACAAGGGGATGCAGGCATAGAAAATCATAAATGGACACTCTGTTAGCCTTTTTATTCAGGTAACATACATCAAACATGTTGAATTTTGCATTTTAATGACGGTGCCAAGTATGGCACACCAAACTATTCCAGCATTTTTTAATTTTACAATCAAATTCCAAAAGCAATTATCAAAGGCCTACTACATATCTAATAACTGTTTGCATAGCTGGAACCTGGTATAAGTTGGTACCTCCATGGTAAGAATATTTTCATTAAATACTGTCTTTTTGTGTCAGTTTTTCTATGGACCTGACAGCTGTTTTTTTTTGGGCACAAAGGGTATGGAGCAAAATGAACACAACTCAGGTATATGCAGGTGGATAGAAGTGGTTCCTGATACACACACAAACGCACTCTATTTGTCTATGTATATACATGTATAAGTTGTATAAAAGTACAACATTTGACACAAATTTGTGCATTTTTATGTCCCTGATTTATATTTTCTTGTAACGTCCCATGACTATTTGATATATTAAAATCTGTTGTGATATTTAGACTGTTAACACCATTACAAAAGCAAACTTTTTTGAATTTTTTTTCATTACTTTCAGGGCTATCAGCCCTCATTTCACATCCTGTTTTGTGAAAAGAGAGGCAAGTTTCAATAGGTTTAGATTTCACTTTTGGGAGAGGGAAGAATTAGTAGTTCAGAGACAGCTCAGATAAGCCTGACCTTAACTGACACAGTGGTATGTTGGTTTCTGCTCAGTGAGGGAGAAAAAGGGAGAAGCAATATTGCCAAGAACTTCACAATCATGAAGATTTCAGTTTAGATTTTCTACAGATGACTTAGAACAAAAGACATACAAATTTCTACAGTTAAGAATATTTTGTCTCAAATGTGAAAAGCAAGGAGATCAGTTCTAGCTCCCAGGACACCTCCAGGTAATGTCCCAAGGGCTCTCACAAGCACAGCCCCAGCTGAGAGGAAGACTCCCCTCTCCGAGTTCTGCTTCTGACCTCTCCAATTCCTGCTGCTTCTGTGGCCCCTGGATTCTCACGCTGGACGGCTCAGCCTCTGTTTAAAAGGAGTTTAGGTTTACTTGCTCCATCTTTCTGGATTAAATGGGATTTGCAATTCCTGAGCACTTTCTTCCTTTCCTTTTCTGCTGTATTTCTTTGCTGCTGCTCAAAAACTTTGACAGAAACTTCAGAATGATCTCTATGAGCTTCTCATGGGTGAGTTTTTCAATGGCACATTAGTTGCCCTTGTTCATCGAGGCTGGCGCTCTGCCTCCAACACTGGGAAGAAGGAGAGAGAAATACGACAGTTTCTGGTTTCAGGAAAAGTCCCACGAAGAAAACTGTCTTTTCTAATACCTGAGAATTAAAAGTTCATGTCTGAGGGTTTATTTCCATTCTAATTCATCTCCTGGGGTTAAAAATATTTTATTTCTTAGTAATGTAGTCCTTGATGTTGCTGTCATTGTTGAAATATTTGGGTCTCTGTCCATGGCTGTACTCTGGGTCCTCACCGTGTCCTGGAAGGAGCAGATAAACACACCGGGCAGCAGCGGCAGCACATGCTCCCGGAGCAATCCAGCCAACATTCCTCAACTCTGACCCAAGGACCACCTCTGGAGATAAGAGTCCCTTCTTATCAGAGTCCTCGCTTTCCCTGCCAAGGCTGTCAGCAAAAAGGACAGTCAGAGCCAACACTGGAGTTGTACAGCAGGGGCTCGTTCACCAGAAACCCTTCCGCGATCACTGAAGTGATTTCATATCTGCCTCCAGAAAATTTATATTGTAACACATTCACATTCCCTTTTCACCCAGAGCTTGAACCCTGAAGATCTGGCAAATCACCAACTCTGTACCTCATTAGTTTCTTCCAGGCCTGGCACTGATGTAACTCTGACCTCTGTCTGAAGTGTGTCAGGAATCGCATGCACAACTGGCTGCGCTTTGCAAACCAGGAGGTGTTACTATACCTGGTCCAAGACGAAACCTTAGAACTGTTGGATATTTTCTAAAAATCAAACATTTGAATTACCCTCTCTACTTTTACTGCCTCTTGCTGTAACTAGGCGTGTTATAATTTAAAATATTCTTGATATGACTAATTATTTGCCTAAATCACAGATATTTCTTTTCCTTTGCAGACATTTGATATGGCAATTGCTGGTTTTCAGTTCTCAGAAGTCACTGCCACATAACCAGAGGGTGGCTGAGAGACCGGTTGTCTTAAAAGCTTTGGTTCTGCAGACTTGCTCATCTGCTGTTCAGTAGCAACATAAAATACTGGTTCTTATAGTGCCAAATCATCCTGACTCTGCAGACAGCTCTTTCCATAGTGTGCATGAAAAGATTGAAAATTAGTCAATGATTTTTCAATTAATCATGGTTTTCCAGTCATATCATTTTCCTAGGATGACCTTAAAACATATTGTAATTTTATTTCATGTATCTCAGTCCATATAAAACTATGCTCATGCATCATTTGACATTCCTCGACTGAGGAGGTTGATGTTTTGGCAGAGCTGGGTGTTGATGTCTTCATGGATGGAAAATTTTGGTTTTTTTATTGTATCAGTAACTCTACAAGATGTGATACTGGGATTTAGGGATTTAGTCTCCTGGAAAACGATGAGTGAGACTCAAGTCTATTCTTGCCAAGCTTTGAGAGAAAGGCTGACACTAGGGGTATATGCAAGTGCTCTTTAGTTGTTTTTTTGACACTGAAAGACTGAAATACAAGAAAATCGTCATTTTTAGCCTGGCTCCAGAAGATGTATTTATAAAATATACAGATTCTCTTTACATTTTAAATAAGACTTAAATAAGCCTGACATTTGAAGTATCTTTCTCTTGGAATAGGACGCTATGGAATATTTATTTTTCCTGCTGTGCAGTATTTATTGTCTTTCAGCCTGCATCTACAGTCCTGCAGCACAGAGAAAAGAGATCCTGGCCATGTTAAACTCCAACAATTTCACTTTGCTCTGGGAATGTGATGGGCTATTTTCTGTTTCCTCAGAAGCTTGTTGAAATTTACCTTGGAATTCATGTGAGAGCTTCAGGTTTGTACTTCCCTGTGTGCAACCTCTTTGTCTGTTTTACAGCAAACATTCACCCCGATTTGCTTTTGGCAATGATCTCAAAGAACTTTGCCTTTCTCCTCTTCTGCATGAATTTTTTCACTGTACAATGAGTGCAGATTCGCTGGTCAAAAAAGCATCCACCTTTCCATCCTCTGTAAGCCACAGTCTTGTGGGATGTATTTCCAGGATTTTCCTACAAGGCAGAGGAGGTCTGTAGCCTCACTGTGCTGTGGGACAGGTAACTTCCCAAATCCTGGGGTCAGGCAGCTTTGCCGGATTCTTCTTAATGCCCCATGACACTTTGGATCCAGAAGCACTAAATCCCAAGTTTCCCCCTTGTGGGCATTACAAATGATGGCTTAATCTACCAGCACTGAAAAACCTCTTTTTTATATCTTTGTTTTTAACACATTTTTTTATTTATAACAGAAAAATACAAAAGCAAGTCCCACAAGCTTTCCATTTAAATTTTTAAAATAAAGTGAGCTGTCCTGAGCCTGTCTACTGCAGGCACTGTCAAGACAATTCCATCTTGAATACTTTCTGTTTTAAAAATATTCTGCCTAGAATATATGTTTTAACATTTTGATTGATCTTTTTAAAGTGATAGGCATCTGTTGTTGAAAATGTTGAGATGAACAGGGAATGTTTTTCCTGCTAATTACAGTGTTAGCACTTACGTCACATTCCAGATTTATTCCCTAACTTGGGAGGTAGGTAAATAAAGAGATAGAGTCTCCTGCAACTGCACAGGGAAGGGCAGAGGTGGAATAACAAGGTAGACCCAGGTTTTGAAGTCAGCAGTTCACAGTTTGAAGTTCTGTGCTCAGCTCACCACATACCATTACACTGGTAGGTATTGGTTCATTCAGCCCTCCAGAAATCTAATCATTTTAGGATTTCCAGTGTCTAAGTTCACAATAACATTAATTACCATGCAGAAGTCTGGCTGTTTCAAGACAGTTAAGAGATATGGAGAGAATTGGTGGAAGAGTGAATCAGGGGTCACAGTCTAGTTCAGAACACAGCCAACCAGTGCTCAATCTGACAAATGAAAACAAAATATAAAGCTTGAGAGGAGCCAAAAAAAATCTTAATAAATAATTAGAGCTTGCAGGTTTCAGGGAGCCGTGTTCTCTTGGCGGCAGCGGGTGGCAGCCGTTTCTGAACAAACAAGATTGAATTTGTTTGCCGGAGCAGCAGCCCTGGGACCGGCTCGTGGAGCTGCACGGGGCCCGTTTCCGACGCTCTGTGCCGGATGAATTTCCTCCGTGTGCTGGAGTGGGCAGAAACGTGGTGCATTCCCAAGGTGTGCCTCAGATGAGATGGCTCCGTGCTCCAAACACATCCCTGGCAGTGATGGAAACACTGCTGGGGACATCTGCTTTTACCTAATGAGGAACTGCCGAGTTCCACGCGTGCTCTGGAGCTCAGGGGTGCTGAGCTTCTGACCCCAGCCGTGTCCGTGGGGTTTGTGTAGGTTCAGCAGTTGTAAAAACAAACCAACCAACCAACCAACCGATAACCAGGCCTGCAGGTAACAACTTTGGGCAGGTGTGATGTACAGGCGTCTGCAGTGTGTGCCCTCGGTATGAGAGAGAGAATAAATGCATTTGTACAAGAGGCCGGCCCAGGGAAATGTCTCCAGCAGCAGCAGCGAGTTCATGCTCACGGAAGAGCTTTGCCACAGCAAGGGGTTAGCTGGTGGCATCTGTAAAACGGAGCCTGAGGAGCAGGAAGCAGGCAGTGTTGCCTCTCATCTCTTTTGAGGGAACGGCGGAGAGCCCAGGTTCGGGGTTATTTTCCCTTCCCACCCCCTGTGGGATGTTCCTCCCAGGCCGCTGCAGCGCAGGCAGTGTGGAGGGGGAGCAGACAGAGAGGCCCAAGAGCAAGGGGCATGAGGGGAACAGTATTTACCCTCATCTGTATTTGCTGCCTCAGGCGAATGCCCCTCTCATTCCTCCAGTGGCCTTAAAATGAAGGGTCTGTCTCCTTCTGCACCCCTGCCCTCCATACAGCTCCTCCAGTCTATCAGCTGCCAGGGGAAGAAGAAAACACCCAAGTGTAAAATTAATGCTTTCTCCTTTTTTACAGCACTGTTGCACCATCCTTTTCTTCCCTTTGGCTTCAAGGGGACTGTGCCAGCACTGACTGCCATCATCCCTTTACCTTCTGGGCCCCCTGATCCTGCGCTCCCACATTAAAAGGTTTGTTGCTCTAAGAAATTGTGTGTGATCATTGGGAGGGAATGTACAACACCTGGTGTCAACGAGCTTAACTGGGGCAGAAGCCTGACTGGGTTTGTGGGGAGAGGTGTAGATACTGACTCCTGCTGCTCTCTGGGAGGAGGTCTGGCAGCTCGGCTTTGCTGGGGAGAGCTGCTGAGCCTGACCTGAGCTGTGTGAGCAAATCCCTCAGCTGAGGCTGGGAGAAAAGTGCAGTTAGTGATGGGCTTGTGCTATTGCTGATGTCAGTCAGCTCTGGTGCACTGGGTAGAGTTAATACTGAAATGCTTGGAGATACTGGAGCAGAGCTAGGAGAGGTAGTGGGTCTGGGAAAAGCAGCTTGAATTGTGAAAGGAGGCTCTCTGGATCTGGGATAGCTTGCAATTCCTAGGGAGAAGCTTGCCAGCTGAACTAGAGAGTCTTAGTTCCTGCTGGTATGGCTCAGCTTTCCTAGGAAGACACTTCAATGTGTGTTTGATTATGAAGAAAATGGGCAGAACAAGTGGAAAATAACAGTATATCTCAAAGAAAATTCCAGTGGGCAGGAGCTGTTAGTTGGCTTCAGATAGAAAGGCTGGGCTGTTCTAAGGGATGTGCTTTCTGGAGGTGAGTGAGAGGGGTACAAGTGTACAACACTTCAGGATAGGAGAAATTAAAGGGCAGCACAGCTGCTAAAAAATTGAAGTTGATGTATTTGCCACTATAAATGCAGCCTGTTTGCCAGAACTCTGCAGTTGGATTAAACTCAAAGCATATGTTCTCTGACTTCAGAATTATCCCACACTGGGCTGTACCCATTGCTTCTGTTCTCTCCTGAGCAAAAAAGCTGAAGCTCCGTAAACGTTGCCCATCTCAAGTCCAGCAATCCTTGCACCGCTTCCAGTTCACTCATTAAACTTTCTTTTCTCCTTTGTCCACTTCCTTCTCTGTATAGGTGCTTCCTGATTTCTTTTGCCTTCTGGTGTCTTTATTTCTAATGTCTTTTCCTTAATGTTTTGCCCCTCTTTTAGAGCCAAGACGTGACTCTGTCAAGTGTTCAATGAATTTCCAGATGAAGTACCTCTACGTTCTCACTTTCGTGTCCTTCATGTTTTGGAGACGCTCCTTAGAAGCACAGCAAAATAAACTGGAATTTGTTTTCACATGCACAAAAATCTACAATATAGATTGCCTATCTGCAATAGGCTTCTGGTTTCCTGAGATTACTTATGTTTATAGTCATCAGTACTTGTCTGGTGTTTCCTTGCTACTTCAGTCTTGTTTATATTGTAAATAATTTGGATAAGGGTCTTGTCTCTTTATTACAATTATTGAAAAACTATGACAGTTAAATCTTGGCTCATACTTAAGGCTGCTAGTGAATACTAAGCTGCTGATAACAAAATAATTCAACAGAGTGAAATTCATCTTCCTGCTTAGGGTGTTTTCTACAGTCAGTGTGAATCCCTAAAAAAAGATTAATATTTTCCAGTGAAACATATAATATACTGATGACTTCAGGTTGTCCACTTATCTTTGCAACTGGCCTGAAATCCAGGGTGGCTGGGAGTCAAAATCCTGTCCTTTTTGGCTTTGTGTGTTCTGCTGGTTACCTGCCCAATGAAGTAAGTAGGCAGAGCAATCTCTTTGTCATCCATGAAACCTCTCTGGGAAAGTGGGCTGGAAACACTTCGGTGAAGAGTTTTGTTTCACTGTGGATTTGTTGTTTTGTGGAAACATAAGGATGTTATGGGAGGAGGAAGGTTTCAATGAATTTACAAGCTTTAAAAAAGATATGAAAAGTCCAGAGCCATTCCTGTTGTTTCCAGGCTTTCTTCCCGTAAGTGACGGTAGTTACACGAAGGCAATTAGAGAATATGCTGTTTACATTGCAGTGGTTTTGCCATTTTTGTTGGAGTCGATTTTGATCTATGAAAATTTGAGACTTTGAATTTTTGTTTTGATTTTTAATAAGAAAAGGTTTGATTCTGCTGCTCAGTAGAGCTGTAGATAACGAATTCTACTGGACAGAGCTGTGAAAACTAGATCTGCTGCAGTTACAGAAATATACTTATTTCAATACAGAGCTTATTCCTGCCATTGGCAAACTGCCAGGGATGTTGATTTTTCTTCTCTGTGCTTGCCTTGTTTTAGTATTCTCAGACCAATTTGTCTCATCTGCCCCTCTTTTCTAAATCTGCTGTCCCAAGCAGATCTTTGTCCTTTAGGCTTTGGGTAAGTATGTGCTCCCAGGGTACTGACTTGGAGTGTGCCATTCTTTGGCTGCCAGCTTCAGTGCAGGAGGAGAATTATTTCCTGCCACCATCCCAGAGGAATGGCAGGAAATTGCAACATAACTGGGAGCTGTTTCCACGTTCTGACCATGAGATAATGGCTGCTGGGACAGGGAGTGTATGGCTTCAGTTGCTGGTTAAGGGATGGTATTTGTGTGGCCCTCCCTCCTATGGCACTCAACACTTCTGATCCAGGGGAGGCTTCGGATCCAAGGGGGAAAAGGATGCATAATTAAGAATTAATTGTTACTAAATTCATATTGATGGGGGAAAAATACTAATAAAAATTAGTATGAAAGGCTTAGCAGGTACAAGCACGTTTTTTAGGATACTGGCTGAGTTCCCTGGGAACTGATTGTTAGGTCAGGGTGTGAACCACTGGGATCTGCCCACACCAGGTGGAGAGAAACCAGGAGGCAGCAAAAAACTGGGAGAAGCAGCCATGAGCATGGCCCAGAAAGGTAGTGACAAAAGGATTCCCCAAGATGCAGAGAAGAAAACAAACTGGACACTGTGCAGAATTAATCTACTTGCTGTTTTCTCATTGAGTTCTGGAAACTTGAGTTTATAAACTGAATTGCACCAAAGAAATATCTGGTTTTTATTATCCATCCTGTCTCCATATGGAAACAAGTCAGTTCAACATCAAGTTTTTTTATTCTTTTAAGTGTCATTGTGTTTTACTGCATCTTTTGGTATCTCTCATAACCGTTTTCTTTTTATTCATTATAAATGATTAATTCACTAGGCAGTCAGCCTCCCCTGAGTATTGTGGGGTTCTAAATTGCTTATTTGGCCAAAAAGTATTTGTTACTAAATCAGAAAATCTTGACTGACTACTAAGGGGGGAATTCTTCATAATAAATATTTCTTCTGGGTAGAGCATGCCTCTACACTTGATGAAAAGAAAAATTTTGAGAAGTATTCAAACTGTGTTTGTACTTACTGTAGAAGTTGGAATTGTAAGAGACACTTTACCATTTCAGCCTTGAGAACGTTCTCAAGGACAGAAACAAATTTTAATATAAAGAATGTGATTTTTGATAGGGAAGGAAACTTTATAATGCATGACATAAAAATTCAGATCTATAATTCACGCCTTAATGCAGATACATATTAATGTTGGGGTGACGTATTAGTGCCTTTTTTTTTTTTTTTTGGACTATCACTTCTGAAACTGCCCAGAAAGAGGGAAAGACTTTCTGATTTTTGTCAATATAATTATATGGCTCTCAAAGGATTTGCTCCTGTTTTCACCAGTCAGGAGAGAAGTAGTAGACTCATAATTCACAACAAATAAATTGCACTTCCTGCCTTCAGATCTCTCAGTCAGACAGATGAAGGAAGATAAAGACAAAAAAAAAACCCCTCAAACAAAGGGGTGAAAGTCGTGTTTGGTCGTTTTGGAGAAAAGGAGAGTGGAGCTGCTCTGATGGGGGCTGTAAATGAGAGTTGTTTCAAAGGGGAGGGGTGGCAGGAGGTGGGACATTCCCTCTGCCAGATTTTGATTTAAACCTGAGCACAATGGTGAGGCACCTGTTGAGAGCTGAAAGCTTTGCTGGAGATTGTGGTGCTAATTGTCTCCTCGCAGCTGGGGGATTATGTGTAACCCGAGCACTGCGGTTCTTACGGCAGCCCCCTAAGTCCTGGGGGGAAAGGTTCCTGTTTTCCGCAGTTCGCGCCACAAACTGGTCTGTGCCGTTTGTCTCTCGGCTCACCTTGCCGTGATGCGCTTTGAAGAAAGGGGATTTCGATCTGCAAGTAAAGCCGCTGTAAGTGCGAGGATGTTGTTTGGACTTCAAAAGTAACTGTAATTCTGCTAAATATTATATCATACACAGAAATGAATAAAATCTCCCTTTCTCTGTGCGCGTGTTGGTTTGGGGTTTTTTCCCCTCTGTATTTTAAAAATACCTTTCATTGTATAAACACACTTAACCTCGATGGGTCCTCTGATGCCTGGAGTTGCTGAGCTGATAGAACAAGTAACAGTTCATTTTATGCCTGTGTGAGAATCCATTCACTTCACTGAGCCACCCTGGGGTCACTGGATTTGACTCTGATGTGAATTTGTGCTTCTTTTTTTTCCCACTTGTCCCAAGAAAGCAGGAGGACTTTGAAGGTACCAGCCTTTCATCAGTCATCTGAGGACAGGTAATAGAAAGCATCCCCGAAGTATTTGTAATTGGCTGACATGCAGAAGGAAGAGCTGCAAATCATGAAATTAAACCCTTAAAACTTTGTTCTCCTTTGTTTATTCATAACCCAAAGTCACTGTGGAAGTTTCTCGAGGTTTACATTAAAATGTGGTCATAGATGACAATTTGGTGCAAATCTGGGGTTCTAAATTTAGTGTTGCATGATCTCTTTAACAATAAATAACTAAAACCAGAACTTCTTTTAATGTTTCTGACATGAGCCTGCAACATGTTCCTGGAGAACATTAGATATTAGATAGTACTTCAGAAGCAAATCAAAACACCTGCACTCATAATCTGCTCCACTTTTTCATAATATTATCAATCTGTGCTAAAAAAGTCATTGTGGAAGCACTGAGCCAAATAACTAAAGAATATTTTTTCCTTCAGAGGTCTGTCATTTAAAACATATTGCACACATGTACACTACGTAAATATTTATTAGAATTAAAACAATTTTGCTGGTGTTTAAGACATCGTAACATTGGATTAAAATGTTAGAACATTGCATTCAAACATCTTGTCTCTCCCTTGATAACACTGCACTGCTCTCTGACAGATGCTTTATTTTTTTATCATACAAAGTGCTTCAAATTTGGGACTAAGGCTGGTTCTGATCCAGTAGTATTTCTATTCATTTCCTTAGTAACAGGAGCTACAGAAGATGAACATAAAGTATTCTCGTAAGTCAAAGAAATAGCATGGAGTTGCATATAGAGCTCTTAATTTATACTCCCAGCTTGAACACCCTGAAATTAATCCATTTATCCTTTTTTTTTTTTTTTCCCCCAAAGGTAAATGATCCCAGGCTTTAACATCATTACCTAACACTGAATTATCTTATTTAGGTTCAAACCTAGTAATGAAGACAGTTTCTGCCTTGAGAAACTCGATGTTGACTTCATCAAACTTAATGATGGAAAACACCTCAGACTAATGAGCCCTGAATGACAACTCCTGTGTGCTCCAGCTGTGGGTTCTACCAAGGTAAGATGCAAAACCTTCATCAGAACTGAAAAGGGGAAGAGCTTATCTTAAATATTTCAGTGAAATGGTCATAATTTCTGCAACTCAGTGACTTTTTGTTGCTTGTTTACTCTATCTGGAGGAGTGGAATGCATTGCTTGGACTTGTCATCCAGTGAGCTTTAAACAGCTTCCCTGAAAATGCAAAAATGTCCTTGTTTGACTGACATCTCACTGTTCATGTACAGTATTTCCGTGGGTTGCCTACAGCTCACTAAACAAACAGACATACTGTCATAAAATGGAGTATCCTTCAGTGGAATAGGGATAAATCAAAAGGGAAAGAGTCAGTACAGGATGGTAATTGCAGTAACTTTTATTATTTTAGCTCAGCATGGTTGTAAATATAAATCTACTAGAAAGAATCAGGAAAAAAGGTACATTTAAACACAACATTTTTAAAAGGCATAGTCACTTGCTTGTGTTAAAAGCTTATCCATAGGCCTGGAAATACTTAGAACTTTCTTTTTTTTTTTTT
>VXAY01004570.1:735234-766798 GCA_013399855.1 Oxyruncus cristatus
AAAAAAAATCAAGAGTGGTGAAAGGAAATCTTGTTGAAGAAATGTGAAAGTAACATTTTTGGCAGCCCACTTTGGGTGATGTCATTCTGCAGAATGTGCTAAAGGCTGTTATTTTACAGCGGGAACTGATTCCTCAAGGCAGGCAGAATCTATGGGCACTTAGTGTTGCTCTCAACTCCAGCCAGCCGAGAGCCGCGCTTCTCACACCTCGTTAGCTGGTAATAAACTGTGCCCGCTCCTCCCCGTGGCACCCAAAGCTCGGCTTTCAGGTGTGCGAACGCTCGCTGCGCAGCTCCGGGTTTGGAACCTTTCGCACGCTGCTCACCGCTGGCTCCGGGCTGGAGATCTGCCCGCTGTGCCTTACCCTCCGTGCTGGCTCCTGGGGGATGAGCCCACGGAAAGCAGAGCCCTGCTCGGGAAGGCAGGGAGGGCTGGGGACAGTTCCTCGGGAGGTGACAGGTCCCTGCTGTTTCTCCACGCGTGCTGCTGATGCTCAGCCTGTAGGACATCAGGGTGTTTAAGTTCAGTGTACATTTGCTTTTCCCTGGGTGAAAGCAGGTCTCAGCTCTGAACCACACTGACTTGGACGCAGCCTTTTGGTAAACTGCAACGAGCTTTAATGTATTTAGAACGTTAAGTAGTAAAAAGTGATTGGGTTCTATGTGAATTAGCCAGGAGGGAGCATGAATCGACTTGTCCTATTAAGGGCCGATAAACGCAGGTAACTTGTGTGCTAACATGGTGAATATTTGTATTTGTTCCATTTTGTGACTGCTGTTATGATGCCATTTTCTTCATCCCATTGATTTGGACACTCAGCCTTGGCCATATTGGCCATATTGATCACCATCACTGGTCTACTCTGGCCTCCAATCGGGGGACATGGAGTCGCACCATCTATAATGCTGCTTCCTCTTTTGAGATCACTCTCAGAGTCATTTCTGAGGAGAAAAGAGAGTGCAGAAAGAACTGAGTCTTGCCAGTACCACCCAAGGAGACTTTCCACTGTGCCCTTTGCAACCGGACTTGTCTGTCTCGCATTGGCCTTTTTAGCCACCAACGTGCTTGTAGCAAGCGTGGGTAGAGTCCTTCCCTAATCTTCGTTCGCGAAGCCTGGCCATGGTGATGATTTGGACATGCATGAATCGACTTGTCTTTGGGGGTTTAAGGCTTGTCCTGTCAAGGGCCAATAAATGCAGGTAACTTGTGTGCAGGGAATATTTGTATTTGTTCCATTTTGTGACTGCTGTTATGATGCCATCTTCTTTATCCCATCAGTTTGGACCTCTGAGCCCAGTCATGTAAAATAGGCACTTAAAAGTGTAGAGAATACAGCTGGTAGCAGAGGACACTTAGGGCCTGATTCTGGAGAAATTTTGTGGATTGCTCATGGAATAACCTGTCATTTATGGTAAGTTAGTCTGGCCTTATGATTATTGCATCTGAAAGGAAAACTGCTGCATATATTTTCCTTATATACTTTTCTTCCGAGTTTTACTTCTAGTGACAAATACCATGGCAATAGTCTGTGTAAAATTTTTGTTTCCAGGTATATATTAAAACAGTGTTAATCAAGATTTCAGTGTTTTCTAATCAGGTTCATTTCTTATTCTTGTCTGTAGCATGAAAGTATTGATTTTGGTACTTAGTGATTCAGGGGTTTCTGCATCCACTAAGGGCAGTCTGTTTGATTAATGTCTGGAAAGGAAATCCAGTAAAGCTTCTGAAGTTTTATGAGGTCTTATTGCTATTAACAAAATGAATATATTGGATCTAATCTCGGTGGACACTTCTTACTTTAAAAATGACATTTTATAGCGTTGTGTTCTCAAGAAAAGTTGATCCTAATACCGAAAACAATATTGTGGAAGGTTTATACCTGTAGGCAGATTATACTGACTCTTTGGCTCTGGGATCACAAAAGAATAGCAACTTAATTGTAGGCACACCTGCACAGTGGTGAGAGGTATATGGGGACATCAGATTTTGTCACGAGGAAAGATTTCAGGTGGGTTATGGCAGAGGAGGTCTATGGCAGGGCTTGAACAAGGGGGTAAGACAAAAATGTGAGCAGTTATTCTTCACGTTTTCCCATATGAGTCCTGGATAAAGAATGGTTCTCAGAAAACTTTAAACCGTGTTTAAAAACGTCAATACATGATTTGGCTGGAGCGAGAGTTTCAGACTTCATAAAACGCAGTGCAACATTTTATTTGATTCTGTTTCAAAGTAGTTGTTGATACTCCTCATTGGTACCGTGAGCCATTTAACATTCAACTTACTTGGCATGTGCTGAAGGTCTAATTTTCTAAAAGAAAAGTCACCACCAGCAGGGTCAGTTTCCACTGTCACTGTAGGACTCCTTGGCTATTATAACCCAAGCAGAAGTCTAAAGCTTTGTGTGCCTGGTATTGTCCAAATACCTACAGTTTTCAATGTCATTAATTTCAGCAAGTCTTCATTAACAAAATGCGGAAGTGTTTTTACTAGAGCTTTCCAATGAAAACTAAATCCATGTATATTTAAAATATAATAGGTTTAGTACTCAACTGCAAAACATAAGCAGTAAGTATCATGAAGATTTCAGTAATTATTTAATATTTTTCTTTTCATGTGTCTACGGTCCTGTACATGTGCAGCTGTGTTTGGATGTTTAAATGTGTTCTTGAAATACACTCTGTCTTCTGCAAAAGACCTCAGGAGCAGCTGCTGTCTGTCAGGCCGGGCTTGCCGGGGTGGAGGAGGATCCTTCCCTTCTCCCTGAGCCAGGATTTTATTAGGCTCTATTGTAAATAAGAAGGATGCCTGCTGAGTATGCTCTGAAATGGTGATTTTTGGTAATTGCTGCACAGAACTAGGATTTTTTTTGCTTTCAAGTTAAAGCTTTTGAAGTTGTATTGAGTTATTGGTATGTGAGCTGTAGTTAGAGGAGCGATTAGCACTGATTTGCTGGAGATACCCAGGGATGGCTGGCTGGCAAATCGAACAGATCCAGACTTGGGGGTGTCCTACAACAACCTCCTGGATCTGAAAGTTACACTGGAAGTGGGGAAGGAGTCACACCTTCATCTAGGGAAAAACTGTTTTATCATAATGTGTAACCTGTGTCGTCCCTTTCCATTGGAGGACTAACTTAGTTCCCCAGCATTCAGACTTTCTGGGAGTCTTGTTTTAATTTTACAATGTAAAGGATTTCAGGGGCAGAGACCGTGTCTTATTTATTGCTTTTATGAGTCATTTAGTTCATTTTTGGATGCTTGACAGATAATAATGTATTTGATTGCATCTTCTACTATATACCAGGTCTGGGGCAAAACAGACTTTCAACTCCCTAACAAAGTCTGAAGTTTGATTTACTGTTTATTCATTCAACAGCAGATGCAGGCCAGAATTCAGATCATTGAAATTCTATGACCTGACTCAGCCAAAGGCAATATAAAATCAAGTATCATCAGTGTACATCTAATAGTTCACACTGTAATGCTGTCTGGATTTTCATCATTAATGTTCCTGGACTAACCACGGATAGAAGAAAACTTGGACGGATTTCAGCCGGAAAATATTCACAGTATCTTGGAGTTCTATAGAATAACATGTTAATGGTTATCACTTTGCAGCAGTCCTTGTACACTCCATATTTCCCAATTGTTGAGCCCTACTATAATTAATCTCAATAAAACAAGACCTTTTTCCCCTTTTTCTCCCACCCTATGTAATTTGTTCTTGTGTGGGCTTTGGAAAGCTGTAGCTGTGGAAACATCAACAAATTAATTCCTAACAGAATAATTGAGCTGACAGCTAAAGAGATGCTCACTTTCTCAAGCACACCAAAAACACTAATTTTGTTTGAATTTAGTTCTCTGTTATTAACTTTTCCACTGAGTGAAGCTGAGACTAGTGCAGAGAGTTATGCACTGCTGGGGTGCTGTTGGCTGGCTCTGGGGACACAATGTTAAGCTGAAGCAGCTGAGGGAGGAGTCCCATGTTCTTTTTCCTCCTGAGGGACATGGCAGTGTAGTTGAGGAAAGACACAGCTCTCGAGCTTGTGTTCAGCCAAGGAACTCTGACCGAGCTGCTGCTCATCATACGAGCAGGGACCCCAGCGATGCCCGTGGATGCAGTGTCAGAAAGCCCAGGTATGCAAGGCCTTTGGTTAAACCCCCGTGTCAGACACGAGTTTGCCTTTCTGCTGCAGCGGGCCTGGCACAGCTCCTTCCCCTGGGGTGGGTGCTTGGGGATGGGAGTTCCCAACCATTAGTGTCAAATACACAACAGTCCCTCTGCTTGACTTGGCTCCTGTGGCCTGATGCTGAAGTGCCAAAAGCCAGAGTTCAAGTTGGTGCTGACCAGCCTTCCAATTGCTTCCAGGAGAGAAGAGGACTCAAGGATGGAGCTTTGTTCTCATGGATCAGGGATATAATTGATTTCCTATAGCTTACAACCTAATGTCAGTTGGCTGAGCCGCAGCGGGTGAACGTGTGCGCACCCAAAGGCTGGCAGAGGGGCACAGTGAGGGGCAGGGGGATGGCTTGCAGCAGGAGATCTCCCTTGGGAATCCAAATGGGAGAATCAGAGCATGAGAAGCCCAACTTCAAACACAGGCCGGCAAAGCAAATGTGCGTGGAATGCAAACAACGGGCAGGAGAAGGTCATTGAAGGTAAAAGGTACGAGGAAAAAGAGGATGAGAGTAGTGACGGAAGGGAGAGCACAGGTGTCCTGATAGAAAGGGAATGCTGAGAAGGAAGGAGTGCTTGGGAGTGAGTACTACTAGAAAGAGGCTAGAGTTGGTGAACAGGCTGCTGCTCTCTTGATTCCTGCTGGGTTTAGGAATAGATAACACTATGATCTTTGCTAATGGGGAGGATGTGCAGTAAGGGTGCTCAGCTTTGCCTACCATTTTCTGTCTTGATTAATTTAAATGTCTAAGATCCCAAAGTCTGCCAACTTATTTAGGTTTCAAAGAAGAAACTATAATCAGGAGATGCTTGAGGAGCTCAAAAATTCCTAAAAAGTATTATTACTAAGCTTGGAGGTTTCATTAGAAGAAGCAGAATGGGTGAAGTTGTCCCAGAAAGGACCAAAGAGTGCTTGTTACAGTATTTGGATGGATGGCAAAACTCAGCTGGTAGTGCAGCTGGGGACAGAGCTGTGTCAGGAAAGGAATTCAGTGGAACACAGGAGACAGGAGAGCTCTGAGATGTCTCAGGGAGATGAGCTGTGTCAAAGGGTTAAGAAAGAGAAGGACTTGAACGTGATGGAACATTAATTGAGGATTTCTAAAGGTCAAATTCATCAAGTCCAAATACAAACCGGACTTACTGTATTTGATTCCAATTTATAACATGTCTCAGAGCCACACGAGTCCAGGAATGCTGCAGAATTTACTCTGAAAAGGCTTGTGCCAGTTGCTGCAGTACTGGGTGTGGAATTTGGTGAAGTCATCAATTCCCACATATCGAAGTACCAGCAAGAGAAGGGGGAGGCTTTGTCAGCTCCAATTCAGAACTGCAGAACGGCTGAGGTTGGAAGGGACCACAGTAGTCACCTGGTCCGACCTCCCTGCTCAAGCTGGGCCACCCCAGAGCACATGGCACATCCTGCAGCCCGAGAACTTCCCACCTTGTCGCCTTCCTGTCCAAGGAACAGATGTCTGGGTGCTGTGGCTTGGTTGTATTTTGACTTCCAGAGCAAGATCAGGAAAGGGAGACCAAAGGTACCCCCAAAAAATGACTGAATTTGCTACTGAATCGCAATCATTCCTTGGAGAAGTGAAAGGAAATTGTCATTAATGAGGAGAATGACAGCTGGAAACTGGTTTTGTGTGACTTTATCCTTTAATACCTGATCCTAACCCACCTTAAGACACACTGGAAGATAAGTTCCAGATCTGAGTTGTTTAATTGGCATTGGATAAAGGCACTGTCTGGACACTCATGCCCATCCAAAGCTTGAAGTGTTTTTCAAAAATGGATTCCTGGAATTCAAAAAGAGATCTGTGTAGCTATGAAAATGAATGAAGGAACAACTCTTTTATTATGAGTAAGCCAGGCAGCTTCAGGCACTGAAAATTTTAATAATGTGGCTCAGATCAAGGAGGTGACTTGTAGATTGGGGTTTTGGTTTGTATTTTTCATTGATAAATTGCTGTGTTTTGAAGGACACAAGGCATAATGTCACTGTAACTGTTGCTTCTGAGAAAAGATGAATATCTGACACTTACTTTGAAATCTGGAATCATAGCTGTGGAGGTTCACGTAGCTTCCATTCCTCAATGCTTAATACTCAAATTCTGCAATAACTCAAATTTCCCAGTTGCAGCTCAGTTCTTGGATCAACAGTAGGTAGTGGTATTCTGGGTGAGTTACCACATAGCTTGTTCCAGAGCCTTTGCATTTAGTTACATTAGAGACAATCCCAAGCTTACAGAAGGAATTCTTCATTCCTCTGAGTGCTCCTGCTGTCATCCACAATATTTTATTGGGTAATCTAGGGAGATTCAGATAATTCTCTTGCTCATTATAGTTCTTTATATGTCAAGATTCCCTAGGGACTGCTGAAAACTCCATCCCTGCATCTGTGTGCACACTCGACCTGCTCTTCACTTTTGCTTTCAAACTCTGTCCATGTTTCTTGCTGTTATAGCAGCAAGTCCTGTGCCTAAAGGTCATCCTGGGCTGCCAGGGTAATGTTCTCTACACGCAAAGAGGTTTGTGAGGGAACAATGTGAGTTAAAGCACGGTCAGACCAGAGTTTTCTGAAATGTCTTTGAACCACTCCAGTGCTGGATTAACGGCCAGGTTGCTTTGCGGAGCATTTTGAGTGGGTAGTTTCTAAAAAACAAACCCAGAAAGAACAGGCAAAGTTGTGTTTTCACTGAAGCTTGTGTTTTAAGCAGGGTTGGTGTTTGCTTCTTGCTTAATGGCAGTATCTTGATTTGTAGTTCCTTCCAGGACTTGGTCTCATGTAGCCTCTGTCCACATCTGTTCAAAGCCAGAGGACTGTCTGGCAAAGGAGCAGGAATTCTTTCAGCAGGTCTTTGAGTGAGGATCAGCTACTTTTAATTTACCATGGGATGAAAACACTTACATGGTGTTACCACAGCACAGGTGATGTACCCTAAAGGTTCACAACCCTGTGCTAACTTGTTCATGTATCTGTGCTTTAATTTTATGGGAGCTGCTTTATTATGTGAATCAGCTGTAATTAGCATGAACAACATGTTTATGTCATGTAAGGGAAACAAATCCTATTTTAAGAAAAATTTCCTTAGATTAAATATCATTATGGTGAAACACACAATTCTGTAACTTCCTCTGGATGCTTAGCAAACAGCATTTCTAATTAAACATATTGTGCTTGCTCTGTGCTCCTTTTGCATTACACAAATGGTTGGAGCAGAAAGTGGTTGGGAAAGCCAGGAGTGCCTAATAACTGGTGTGATAGAAAAGCAAATTTGTAGCTGAGTACCTTTTTAAAACAGCTGTAAAGTTTTTACTTGGTAGCAGAAGTCAATTGATTTTTTCCTTTCTTCCTTACTTCGCTTTTGGTCTGTAGTCTGAGGATATTTTTTTTCCCTGCCACAGCTGCCGGCAAAGCCCAGGTTTGGCAGCTCCCACCTGTGTAAGCACTTGAGGTGGAGTGGTGGGAATTAGCCAAAGGCTGCTCAGCTGAAGCTGCCGTGCCCTGAGGTGGCTGAGGAGGGAGCTGCTACCAGGAGGGCTTTCCTGCCTTATAAACTAAAAATATTTTTAAAAATACGGATCTCTGGTTTTCCACTTTTACTGTGTTCTGTGTTCAGGGCTTTTTTATAAAGAGCTCTGTGGGATTTTTGTTGTGTTGCCTAATTAGGATATCAGCTGGACTTCTTGGCCTCTGTTCTTGGAGGCTTTGTTGCTTTTATGTATTCATGTATTACACCAATACAACATCATTAACAACTGGGAGCCTGAAATAAAACTGGAACTGTCCGTCAGGAGCTTGTCCATTTTTGTCATTGCAAGTTTTATTTTCAGATGAATCAAAAAATCTCTTGACTTTTAACTTGGAAACATTTCTGAGAACAATAAGTCCACAGAAAATCACCTTCCCCTGTCCAACCTGTTCACTGAGAGCATACTTGGGTTTCCAGATTTTCTGTGAGTAATGGCAACAGAAGGAGAACATTGCAAATGCTCAGCGTAAACATCTCAGTTCCGTGGCTGACTTCAGGTTGTATTTGTTACTTATTCCTTGGGGTTTGTAGCTGCAGAAATAGAAGTGGTCTCTCTCTGCTCTGCAGCCCTGGACTTCCACCATCGGCTTTCCCCTCCCTCAGGAGGCAGTTTCTAGAGGCATTGAGCCTACAAGACACAACAACAATCAGTGGAGTGCACCCCATTAGTCAGGACTAGTCAGTGTATTAATAAACTAATGGAAGAGAAATTCCAGACTTCGTATGGGTATGTTCATTTGAACACGGTTTTCTGGGATCTTTGAAACGGAAGTAAAGTCCAGGGATATAAGGACCAAAAGAAGGTGAGTGAGGACTCAAAACACAGTTGGATAGGTTGCCATGTTCATCTAGAAGTGAACAGAAACCTTCTTAAATAGAAGCTATTCTCAAAGTACAGTCAGATGAGGAACATGGACCTTTTTCAGAAAATGTGGTCTATAGGTAAGCTGGTGAATTCGTGGAACATGGAATTTCTAATCTGCTACTTTTGACTGTGCTCATTTTCACATTAGTAGCTGCATGAGCTCTTTTGTCTGAAAGTCACAGTCCTCCTCTAGGGAGGAAATGGTTGTGGTTCTTCCCCGTCTGGAATGTGTCCAGGGGTAGAGTGGGAGCAGGTAACTTCTAAGAAAGGTGGTTGCTACTTACTATATTTGAGCACCACCTTGGCCTCGGAGTGAGAATTGCTCTTGGAGAGAAGGGTTGCTTTGGCAAAAGGGGAAAAAGTGTTTCCTGGGATTAACAGTAACTGTTATCTGGTGTTTGCATTCTTGCTGGCAGAAGTGGTGGTCCTGCTTTGGTTAATTCCAGTCAGCTAGTCTCATGAATGCCACGATGTGGTGAAGTCATGTGCTTTATGGCTCAGAATTGTCAAACAGAACAATTAATCACACTCCTATATCAGTCAATTCCTTCTTATTTCCTTTTAAATCCATCTTCTGTGTTGCCTTATTGTTCCCTAAGGATATCAGAGCGTCCCAAAGCTTCTCTGTATGTGTGTGATCCCTATATGTTACTGTAGACCTTTTTTGCTCCCTGTTTTGGTCAGAAGTTTCATGATTCATGGGAGAAACTTTACTTGCAAAAACCCTGTCTCATTAGTAACAGGTTTTAAAGGACAGGGCATAGCTCAGGAGCCCTTCCTTTACATTCTAACTCTTGAATGTGGGAGCCCGTGTGAATACAAAGGGTTATGTTGGACTCGGGAGCTGGATGTGGGTTTTCCTTATTGACATGTGGCTAATTAGATTTGTTTGATGTGGCTGGAGTTTGTACAGTGAACTGTCATGGATAACTAAGAATATTTTATGTTAACAAATTGAAGCTGTTTCCATGTTGGGTCGTTAGTCAGCTGAGCTGGGACAGTCACTTGAGGGAGAGAATCTTCAGATATTAGAGTGCTTTGACTTAGTCCAGGTCCGAAGTTATAGACCCAGTTTAGCAGTGTGACCGTTACTATTGGACAAAAAGAAGCCATGTACTATGTTAAAGGGAAGAAAATCCAAGCCAAGCAAAACAACCAAATAACCAAACCCACAACTAGTTATTGTAAACAAACTCTGTGCCAATTTATATCCCATGCAACATCCCTGCCTTTGCCACAGATGTACGGTGTGAATCAGTGACTGCAGTGATTCACTCTGTACTTTTTTTCTTTCCTTTCTCTCTTTATTTTTTCAGAGTGAATGTGGTACTTGCAGAAGTCAAGGAGAGAAAAAAACACTTGGCTTTGGCAAGCTTAGTGTGGGCAGAGAGTATAAAATTCCAAACACAGCTGTGCCCATGTGCTTCAGTCCTAACTTACAACATTTCCTGCTATCCCAGAGCCGGGCCTGTCTCAGAGATTGCCAGTCATGACACTTTTTATGGTGGTTTTGTGCTGCACACAAGTGGGGACTAGAATGAAACCAGCAGACTAATTTTAGTTCATGATCTGAGGTTTTGAATCCAGGTCTGCAGAAGTGAAAGATTAGTGTGTATTAGCTCACTGAAAATTTGAGCCCATTCTCCAGCTGGACTGTCTTGACCACCTGCTAACTTGTTGATCTGGTGAGAGATTGGGTTCTTTGGGTCCAATTCTGACCTCATGTACCCTGGTGTAACTTATGTGGGGTTTGTAAAATCAGTTTCAGTCATTGGATTTAAACTTTAACAAGTCCTAGATCTCTCTGCTTTTTATTATTTTAAATAAAACCATAACACATTTGTTATTGCTTGTATAACCTTTTCTTCCCTTCCAATTTCTCTGCTTCCTAAGCCATCCTTATCTACTGGTCTTGCTTTTCATAATCCCACCATAAAATAGCTTTCTGTGTTTGTTTGCTGTGATCCTTTATTCTTTCAGTGAACTGGAATGTGCCCAAATGTCCCTAATACCTGCTCATATCTTGGTATTGCTCTTTCTGTGCCATTATGCAGTTTTGTGGCAATAATTCAGAGACAGGATAGAACATCCTGTTTTGTCATTGCATCAGAAAAAGAGAATATTGGTTGTATGAGAGAGTTTTGAACAGGATGCCATGATCCACCTCCTGACCAGATACCTTTTTTCAAATCCTTAGTTGTTCTGGACAAGTCCTGGATGGAATTTGTCTGCTTCCAGTTTGGTGCGTGCTTTGAGCAAGTACCTCCTGGGCAAGTCACTGCCCTGCAATGGCTTAATTTCCTTCTCTGACACAGATTTCCTCGGGGTTTTGACCATACCATGTAATTAATGGCTCAGAGACTGGATTTCCGTCCCAGGGTGCTGTCTGGAGATAGCAGTGCCTCCTGCAGCCCAGCAGCTCTGACATAGGTGCATGCCAGTTGGTTTGGCAAAGCACACAAAGACCTTGTTGTTTCAGGACAACGAAATCTTCGTGTGCCATCGACTCTGCTGATTTGTCCAGGGTTTACAGGGGCACTCAGGTGGACTGTCAGAAATTAATCACAACTGGGGTTTGACTGGTTAGTGGCACGAAGTAAAGAAATGTGTCAACATAGTATTTCCCCTGTTTTTAAAGTGCTTGCTCACCTCTGGTGTTTTGTTTTGTTTTTTTTTTTTTTCATAAATTTACAATAACTACTAGTTGTTTCTGTAGAACAGAACAGTTATTTGATTATTTTATTTATAATGTAGCGCTTCCATAGGAGGTGGCATTTTCTAAGACACGTTCCCATGTAAAGAATTAACAGTCCCAACTCTTGACCTGACTAAAACTCAGGTCCTTGTATTGTTTTCAAATGTGGGTGAGAAAAGGGCTGTACAAGAGCTGAATGCTCGGGTGCCATCTAGTGCTTCAGTAATCAGGGATTGCCTGCAGCCTCCTCAGCTCCCTGGCACCCTCTGCTCCAAGGGCTTCCTCAGAAAAGCTCATTGCGAGTTCTGAAAGCAATTCATTCGTGGTGAATGAGCCTTCTGCTGAATCCAAATGCTGAAGAATGGTAGGGTGAAACCATTTCCCCCTAAACTTGCCATGATTTGAATAAATTAGTGTGAAACCCTGGACTGGAGTTGCAAGGAGAATATGTAATGTATATATTATATATGTATATGCGAGAAGTCACAGCAGGTTGAACTTAAAGGATCTGATTCTTTACCTCATAACATTGTTGGAAAATTAAGAGATTGGGATACATGTACTGAAGCAAAAACAGTGTGAGGAAAAAAGAATAAATCCATCATGCTTCAATTAAAATAAGCCTCTGGGAGTTCAGGTGCTAATCCAAACTAGAGGAATCTCCTGATGTTTCAGTATAATCTGGATTTCCAAGTTTTGCAGCTTCTTTCACTTTTCTGACTCTTCCATTCATGAGCTCCATGTAAGAACCCTACTGAACTGGGAAAATAAGGAAAGGAATATATTTACTTGATTATTTTTTTTTTAAAGTAAAGTTTTTGATCTCAGGGCACACCACAGGTTGATGTGAGTTTAGCGGCTGTTAGAATTTGTATACACTGCTTGCTGCCTTTTTTTAGAGGGGGAAGAGAATGGCTAAATATAATTTAATGGTTAGACATAAGCAGCTGGAGTTAGATAATCAGACGTGTCAGTTTGGATCTGTATCAGGAGGTGATGCCACTGTGATAATAGTGATTGCAATGAACTTAGAACTTCTTAAAATAATCTTTGCTGCAGTTTAGAATACCGAAGTAAAAGCCTTTCCTTAAGAAGAGCTGGTCCTCAGCTCAATTAAAGAGGAGCCTCCCCTACCTCAGCCTGGTGAGTGGAATGTTTTCCTGGTGTGGAAGTTCTCCAGTCATGCCCTAAAGGCTTTTGAACAAACTACAGTATTTGAGCCATTGCAGCTCTGGCTCAGGAACTGTTTCCCAAGTTGTTCTGTGTGGAAGCAAATGGCAACTCTTGCATTTTGACAGTCTTAAAGCTCTTCCTTTAACCTCTTGTCCTTAGAAATTCCCTATTGCAGGATCTCACTGTACCTTACAAGCAGTAGTAAATTAAGCCCTGTGCTTGGCTGAGCCCCCCCTTTGTGTTAAGTTACTGATTACAAGTGAATCACTTCCCACAACTGCGAAGTAGGAATTAAGTACTTGGATGATAACTTTGGCACAGGTCTGTCTTTTGTTCCTGTAGTCCCCGTTGTTGGTTCAAGTCAGGCCAGCGATGTTGTTGGAGTCCTCTGGGACAGGAGTTTGGGTTGTTTTACAAAGCAAACTATTTTGACAGTAACTGTGAAATCCACTTGGAACACTCCAACCCCCTCCTCCCCGAATCCATCAGAGCCACAGCAAAGGTGTATCAAAACTCTTTTACTTAGGGCAGCCAGCTCAGAAGAAACTTTAATTGTAGCAGGTGGTCAGCTTGACTAACATCCCAGCTCAACAAACCCCTGAGAATGTTGCCCAAGTACATATTTTTTTGTTGTTGGTTTGGTTTTGGGTTGTTTTTTTTCCTTTTAGATTTGCTCTCGTGGTAGTTTTCAGTGGACAATGGAAACTGAGCTCTGGCTGAAACTTAGGTATGTGGAACAACTTCAGTCTGAGATACAGAGCTCCACGTGGTGGTGACCTTGGTGAAACCAAACAGGCTGCTCAGGCACCCGGAGCTCAGTGAGCTGTGGGAAGGGTGGCCCTTGGAACACGCTCAGCTTGGCAGGCTGGCTTTGGATGCTCACCAACCTTCTTTGGTAGAGGAGTTGGGACACTGGGGTTTGGCCTGGGCTCCTCTTTGTATAAAAAGAAGTATCATAACCTTGCAGGATTCTTTTTAGGATGGGATTGGTTAATTGTTACCCACAGAGGTTGTGGACTCCCCATCCTTGGAACTGTTCAAGGCCAGGTTGGATGGATCTCTGAGCAACCTGGTGTGGTGGAACGTGTCCCTGCCCAGGGCAGGGGAGTTCAAACAAGATGATATTTAAGGTCCCTTTCAATCCAAACCATTCTGTGATTCTGTAACAGGGTATTTCTATTTACAAGGAATGGAAAGCCCACCGATTGTCTTGGTTGTTCATACCGTGCATTCCGTCCTTCAGGGAAGAGCCTACTTTTCTTTCTTCATCTTTGCCCAAACCCAAGACTCTTGCTTGGTTTCAATTTCATGTTGAGAAATACTTAACCACCTTTCTTTCTCCCTCTGAATTCAATTGGTATGCTGAAAGATTTTCATGGGAGCCATGGAAATGGTGAGTTTTGGGTTACACAACTTTCTGTTGAAAGTTGCCATATATATACACTGAAACTTGCTCTTGGTTAGATGTTGGGGATTTTTTGGAGGAAAAATAACTACTTTTTTCCACTTCTGGAAAACTGCAATCTATTAAAGAGATAGTGTTCTTGTTGGGGAATCCTTTTTGCTTGTCTCTTGCAGGTGACATTACCACTACCGGAGAGAACAGAAGTGCCCATGGATATTACAGAGAGGGCACCTAAGTGTGACTAATGTCTTCTAGAGAAGCATTTTGAGAGCAGCTAAACTTAGATATTCATTGCTTCATGGAATGAATTAATGGATGGATTAATAAGGAGACGAGGGGGTTAGAAGGGAATTGTGTCTCACATGGTTTGTTTAATGCTGAAAAATCCCACAGCACTTTGTGCCAGCTGTTGAACACTCATGTAATCTACACAATGATTGAGTACAAGGATCAAAAATACAGGGGAAAATAGTTACCTAAATGGAAATGTTGCTGAGTTTTACATCTATAATCCTACTCCTAATAATAAATGCCCGGAGTTTTGCTCAGCTTCTGTGTGTTGTGATTTGAGAGAACATTGCAGATTTCAGACCTCACTGGTGAGGGTGGAGGTGAAAGGGTGGATGGAGCAGGGAATGCCATGGGGTCAGTGATAATGACCTGCAGAAGGTTTGGGGGTTATTTTTAATTTAAATGGTAATACCTCTAACAACATAGCACCCTTAGAACCGTGCTCAGGCTTTGGCTGAGCACTGAGTCAGAGGAGGAGGTGCAGGGCGTTGCACTGACAAAGAGGAGTGGGAACAAAATGAGCTGCTTTGGGAAGAGTTTTAAGCTAAAGCCAGTGGTGTAAAGCCAGTGCTAGGTCATGGCAAGCAGCCCTAGTGTTATAAGATTAAAACACGGGGGAGATACCAAACCTTAGACTGCTGAACTCTGGAGAGTACTTACAACGTGTGTCCCTGCAGGGCTGACTGAAGTGAGGAATCAGCAGCAAAGTGGTGCCCTGCTATGCAAAGAGTCACTAGTGACCTGCTTAGCTTGTCCTGTTCTGAACTTCTGCAAGTTGCCATGTTCTTCTTTGTGTTTCCACATACAGAGCTTCCTTGTTTTCTTGGATTTAAAGGAAGGAGTTGACAAGGAGGTAGTCAGAGATGCTATGCTGACAGTACTGCCTAACTGCATGTCCCTTCGTGGTCCCTGCAGCTGCAGATATTACCAGGCTTGGTGGCCTCTGTTTCCTCAGAAGGGTGTTTTTTCACTGTTCGTGCAGTTTGCTTTGGCCTGATGAGGGGCAGAGATCCATGGAAAGCCACAGTGCCCAGCCAAAGACCTATTTTTGTCCTGAATCAATAGAGCTCTGCAAGTGCAGGTCCAGGATCAACAGAGATCCATGGAAACTCTTGCTGTGCTCTGAGCAGCAAGGGCTCCGTGCACTCCAGAAATTGCTTTGTCCTTCTAATCTGTGTGTTCTGAGCAAAGCACAAACCAGTCTGGGGGGAAATGGGGGGAAATATTAAATCCATGACATGTTTCTCGAATGAATGAGGTCTTCTGGCACCTAAAATATAATCCTTATTGAACTTTTCCCCACTTCAGCTCGAGCACAGGTGTGCAGTCAAGGCACAGATGCTACCACGTGGCTTTAAATTTTCAGAGCTGTTACAGAAGAATCCAGAATAACACAGGCAGAAAAGACATCCATCTGCTTTCATAGCTGCAGAAAAAGGATTATGTGTTATGATTGCAGTTTCTTTTATTTTAACGTGTGACTGCTTTAAAGGTAAAAGCTTGTCCCAGTGGGGAAAGCTAGGCATGAAGAAATGAACTGGCTTGTCCTGCAAAACACGTAACTGTTGGAATACAGTTGGGAAAGCAACCTAGACATTCCATGGTCTTTGTGTAATCCCCAGCAGAGAACTGTCCAGCCTGATAGAGCAGGTTGGTCCAACCAGTCAGCTGCAGGACCTGAATCCCAAAGCATCTTCCAGGCTGCATTGCCTGCTCGTGGATGGAATAAGCACAGGCTGGCACAGGAGTCTCTACATTATTTGTCTTTCTTGTTGCTGACACAGGAACTCATTACTCTAGATAAGGTGTGAGGTCTTGCAGCACAGGACCTCATTTTATGCAGTGAAAAGCAAGTGCCTCGGGAAAAATATTACAATATTTTTTTAGGGATACTTTCCCAAACTGTCTCCTAAGAATTCGAGGTTCAAGAACTGCTGCAGACAGGCTGGACTTGCAAACCTGCTGAATTTCTTCCATTGTCTTGTCTGATCTTCCTTTGAACCTCTGTAAAATTTCAGCATAGACAGTGTCTGGTAGCAAAGTGTTCCACTGCTTGACTACAGGTTGTGTCCTGGGAAACCAAGGAGCCGTGTCAAATTCAGAGGTACCAGTATTTAAAAATTCCTTTTTGGCAACTTGAGAATAAATGAGGTGTTCCAGGATTCTCTTTTTGTCCTCTAGCTGTGCTGAGGGAACGCCCGTAAGAGATAACTGTGGACAACCTGCTTTGTTAACAGTTGTCTTCCTTGTAAGTGAAACAGGAAAAGCATCTGTTCCTCCCTCTTATACACAGAGTTTGGGAAAAGCAAGAGAACAACCTCTGATCTGTTGAAGCTGCTCCATTTTACATAAAACCTGAAAATTCCCTGAACTGTGTAAGGGTGGAGTGCCTGAATCTCCAGTTCTGTCGCTGGGGTCTCATGTGAGGTGAAAGGGGCATTGCAGCCCCGGGGAGCAGCACCATTTGGGTTTGGTTACGAGGCTCGCTTGGCTGCCTTAGGGGGGATTCAAACCTTTCTGCTAGTTTCCTGTACAACAATTTTTGCCATGTTCCACAGAATAAAAACGATGTGTGTGCTCAGTGGGAAGGGGAGTTGCAGCTGGCCTGCTTTTGAAATAAGGCAATGAACCTCAGACAACGCTTGGAAATTCTTATCACAATATGTTTTTCTAGTAGCAAGTGGGATTGAATATCCTCCTGTAATCATCTTTTCTTTCTCTGGAAGAATTCATTACAACATCTTTCTAAAAATACACTCAATCACCCCAGACAAACCCTGCCCTTAAAATGTCAAGCCCATGTCCCAATGTCCAGGATTCTGTGCCATATGAATGCGGTATGAGAGAAATAACAGAACGATGACATTGATGACTTTGAGACTGACTTAGCAATTAAATGGCTGATGTAATTCAGCATATATAAATTTTGCACAAAATTATGCATGTGGGGGGAAATGAAAATACCACTTTTACATATGAAATGTGATACCACTGAAAAGCAAGGTCCTGGGGGTGACGACAACAGTTGCAAGGAAAGACCATCCCAGTAGCTGGCAACGGTGGGAGGAAGAAAGGCCTTCCCCTTGCAGGTGCCATTTCCACCTGGCTATTTCCCGATCAGAGGGGAAATGCTGCCTTTCTTGCTGGCTGTCTTTACCTGTGAAGTGAAGATTTCAGCACAGCCTCTGACTTTTCTGCCGTAGCAGTTTCTAAAGCCTTACAATGGGGAGGAAGCAATAGCGCTTTCTTAACTCTTTGGCCTCCTTGCTCGGTGCCATTAGAGAGTTCTCATCACTGTTTTCTCAGTAATTCTGTTAAACAACATTTCCATCAAAACTTTTTGTTGGCATTTCCTGCAGATTTTGCCAGAACTGACGCAATATGGCTCGTGTTTCATGCACTGGAACTTAGGGCATGGTGGATTTAATTTTTTTTTCCTAGAGAATTTGAAATCAGTCAGTCAAGGAAACATCTTTAAATTTTATTCTAATATTCTAAATTTTATTCTAAACTCATAGTATTTCTCAGATTAATATTTTGCCTTGTCCTCTCTTCAAAGTCATTTGGTCTAAAAAGTCCCAGTTTGTCTCAGCCCGATGGTTTTGTGAGGAACGTGACCCTCACTGGTTGGGTGTTCAGCCTAGGATTTAGTTTTTGAGCATGAGCTCTGCTTTTGATATCAACATGGAGATTAAACTCAAAGTTGTCATAGTGGAGGAACTATAGGTGGAGAAAAACACTAAGAAGCAGGGACAAGCCAGCAGGTGAAGAATGGGCTGGAGCTGGGGCCACGTTATTTGAAGTCCTGGTGGATTCACCTTCGGAGAGCAAAGGCAGCTTTGAAATCACAGAATCATTCATTCAGGTTGGAAAAGGCTTCCAAGTTGCTCAAATCCAACTTTTTGTTATTTATTTTATTATTATATTTTTATCCAAATATCTTGGATTTCCATGACTGGTGAAGGTTGTCTGAGAACAAGTGTATCGAGAGGTGCTTTTTCAGGAAAATTAGTTTCCCTGGTTAGTTTAAAAAAACCCCAAAATAAACCAAAAGGAAGTGTTTGCATCTCTTTCCAATTCCCCGAAATCAAGAGTTACTTGGGAAAGTCTCCCCAGATATGTAGAGACTGTTGCTGTTATCCTGTATGGTAATGTGTGGACTTACAAGTACCTAGATAGATGCTATGAAATTTTAAATAGAAAAATAATTTTTTTAAATAAATTATCCCTGGAGATACTCTAAAGAACACAAGGTGTGTATCCCAGAGCCCTTTGCTTTGCCAGCATGTAGAGCTGGAGCTGAGTTCTTCATTGAAAAGCCACTCAACTTTTCCTATTCTTTGTCGAGGCTGTCCTTATCAATATTATCTGTATTTATGTGAGAAATTAAACAGGTTTGCAGTTTGTAAGGTTGGTGATAAGTGGAGATAGAGCTAAGTGTACTCATTGTCAATTATGGTACGTTTTATTTGCAACCATATCTTGGTTTTGTTTCCACATGCCTCTGTGGTTTTGATTTGTTGGGGTTTTTTAATGGTTGGTGGCTGTTTGGTTTGCTTTGTTTAAACTTCCTATTGACTCAAAGTTTTTCTGGTATTTCTGTTGAATACTGGTGTGAATTCTGGTAGGGGAAAGATGCAGTTTCCACCAGCTCTGTTTAGTACTTTGACCAAAGTGTTTCTGCAACCACTGCTCTTCTTCCCTGGAGCTCATTTCTGGAACGGAACCTTTACAAGCTGCTCACCTTGATGAGCTTCTGCCTTCCTTTTATAGTGGCTCTGGCAGCTTTTCCAAATCCTCTGCAGCTGGGGGGGGGAAGTACCTTTCCTTCAGTTGGACAATACAGGGGGGAAAGAAGCCTGAATCCCTACACAGCGCAGAGATCTTGTAGGGAGGTTTCTACGGTATCAAAAGGAGTTGCCTTTTTTTGGTTTATTTTGGGATTTTTGTTTGTTTGTTTTCCGACACAGTGGAATGCATCAGATTGCTTCTCATAACTCTGGAATTATTACTCACCTCTGTTCCTGGAGGTCGGGGGGAACACTATGTTTTCTGGTGCCTAGCACTCTGGGTTTTCATGGAAAAAGGGCAAATGCTTTCATTTTTCTGATTTTTTAAGCTTTTTTGGACATAGGAACTGGCAGAAATTGTCTTTTCATTGGAGTATTTGATTTGGCATGGAATGCTGTGGCTGGAATTGCTTTGTATTAGAAGTATTGCTCCAAAGAGGTATAAACATGTGATTTATTAATCACTGGTGCTTTATTTTAAGGGATAAATTTCTGCCTCTCTTTCTTGCTCAGCATGTGTACAAGGTTTCTGTATTGTCACTGTGAAGGGTGGAATTAACATGATTAAATATTAAATTATCCTAGGCTTGGGTGGATTCTGAAGCTGGGCTGATCCAGGTGTTTGCAGTAACTGGTATCTTAATAGTTGCAAAAATTTGGAAGTCAACCCTGTTCAGATGTCGTTAGATTTTTAACTAATCTCTGGAATCCCAATGATGCAGAACAGCGAGAACCAGGGAAAATTCATTGCCTGGTTCTGTGCTGCTGATTCCTCCCAGCTTTTATCTGCTGCATGTAGTCAACAGATCTGATCACTGTTACCCTGCAGGAGGGGAACTACTGCCTGTGGCTTTATTTTTAAACATTTGGTTTATTCTCCTACCTGATTATTTCTGCTTAATATTCAATACAAAGGAAAGAGTTCCCTCTCTAATATACTAACGGGGTTTGTTTTTTGTTTGTTTGGGTTTTTTTTCTGAAACTGTTCTGGGTCAGTCTGTAAAAATTCATTTTATTTCTCTTATTCCATTATGTTCAAATCCTATGTTACCCAAATACCACGTATCCAGTCTCAGTGTTTGGAAAGCGTTTTTCTAGGATGATTCACTGCATGTAAAATGAAATATGTATATGGGGAAATTCTAGATGTCCCTAGCTTTCTACTAGAGTTACTAATTCCTGGCCCTGGGAGAAGCTGCTATAGGTCTGGCATATCTTTGGAACCAGATTTGGCTCTAGCTTAACAGTCAAAGCTTAAATTTTATGCTCTTAAATCCGAAGATTGAGGCATTGGCTGCATGTAGGCCTGATACCTTAGTGAGAGCAAACATTTGCTTCGAGCTGTACCTCCTCCTCCTCCTCGTGTGGTGTAACAGCCCTGGCAGAGCACGGAGGAGCAGCAGCTCTGAGGTCTGATGTTCTTCTCCTTGTGTGGGGACTGACAGCTGGGAGACCAGGAGGATGTTTCCTGGTGGCACTTCAGTTAATCTGCTCCAGAAACCTGAACCAGTGCTCCAGAGCCCTCTCACCAGCTTGGGAACCACATGGTTCTTCATCAGTTCTTCCGTAAAACAGCATTTTGTTGAGTATTTCTTGGTGAATTTTACATTAGTTGTTATATTTGCACTCTCCTTTACTACTACTAATAAAAAAGGAGTGAAATGTATCCTTACAATTTGTTAAACCGTTTCAAATAGGCAGTGTGTGGGCAGATACCTTTTGGTATCTGTGCTTAGTGCCCAGGACTGGCACAGATCCTGTTCTGACTCAGATTTTCCTGAAGCTCACAAGGATGGCAGGGAAGAGGTGGAAGAAAAGCAAGATAATTACATTTGCAGAAGTGATAGCAACACATAATCCTGGTGGGAAGTTTTGGAAAAAGTTTGTCTTCATCTGGAATTTGGGGCCGTGAATTCAGCTTCACACGTTTCCTGTTCTTACTTACCATGCATTTCATCCTGCATTTCAAGCTTTTCTTTGGAGACATAGTGATGAAGTACCATGTTATGAATAGACAGGTAAGAGGCATCAGAAACATTCTTGTTTTATTTCAGTCTTGATGGCAGTTTTATGATAGTTCTCAGCGGGCTGAGCTGTGTGTTATAGAACACTACCAGCACCACATGGGCAGCCACACAATTTCCATAACAATTAACATCTCTGTGTTTGTAAAACTTCCCGTTTTGAACTTTCAGGCACTAACTCAACCCTGCTCTGAGACAGGAGGCTTTTTCTAGATAAGAAAATGAAAGAATTGGTGTCTATCAGAATAGTAGTTACAGTCAAAACCTCAGGATTTAGAATTCCATTCTTGGATTACTGCATTGCACTTTGCTGTACTTCGTCTTTTGCTGTTGCTGAGGCAACATGGGCTAGTTCTTAATCCTGGACACTGGGACATAGGCTTGACATTTCTCTGAAATCTTGTGTGGTGACATCCTTTTATGGTCTGAAAGTACTCCCCAACTTGGGATCCACTGAAATAACACCTCTGTAACGTGTTTTATTATTCCCGTTCAAAACCAGGGAGTTGAGACAATGGAAGTGACTTGTACGTGTGATGTTTTTCTTGCTGGCAGAGCCTCGCTGCGAATTTGGGCCTAAGAAAACTATTGACCTGGACATTCACTGACCAGCTTTGCTGAGGATTCAGTACAGGGTCTTTCATGACATTTTGGGTGTACCTCAAATTCTTGCCAAACCCTTTGGAACGGTTCAAAGGAGCGCGGATTGTGTGCAATCCTCCGAAGCAGGAGGTGCCAAAAATATGAAGGTCTTTTTTAATATTTTCCGCAATGTTGCAAAGCTATTAATGTAAATTACAAAAAGACTTTTTGATTATCAAGGCAAGCTAGAAAAAGGGAAAATGTGGTGTAATCCATATAAATCACTTGACTAAACCATGCACAATAAATCCAGTGCTGGTGAAGCTGAGTTTCTCTGTCTGGCACCCTGGTTTGCTCTTTACAATAAACATTTACTTCCCTCATTTGACAGTTGGTGTTTGCCATGGACCCTCTTCACTTTTGTTCACATCCTTGTGATCTGTAGCCACGCAACATCGGCTTTGTTGGCATTATAAAAAGCCCCAAAACTAAAAATTGAAAAACAATAGAGAAGTTGCCACAGAAACAGTTAAATATTTGACCCTGTTTACTGCCAGCTTAGATAAAAATCAGATTTATTTCCTTGTGAAGAAAAAGTCTTCAACACATTATATGTGCACTGACAGTCGTGGGTTTATTGCTGCCCGTTGGAATAAGGGATTTCACATGTGTTGCAGTGGGGGGAACATTTTAACCATTTGCTCCTGTTTACCATCTGTTTTCTCTCCCTGCTCGGTGCTTGAGTGAAGTTCCCAGATGCAGATGGTATTTCCCAGGCCAGAAGGAACACAGGCATCCCTGCCCCCTTCCCTGGCTCCCAGTGAGTCCCAGCAGAGAGAGTTTGCTCTGCCCTGGGTGCTCTCCCAGCCCCTGAGGGGGCTCAGTCCCCGTGGCCTCTCCACCAGCAGACTGGATGTCCTGGGCCTGGGGTTCCTTCCACAGGGCACGTTGGGTCACTGCTGCATCGTGGGAGCGGGTGAAATGTCTGCTTTTTGTGCACCTTACAGAAAACCCTTCGGATTTTCCTCTGTTCAGCCCTATTATTACAAGTGGACCTGTCCTTCACTGCCATCCAAGCAGTTGATTTGGAATCTTCCTGGTACAAATTCTAGTTAAGGACTAAGGGCTTTGTTGTGCATGTTCTGTTCGATGGGAATGAGATCCATTCCTGGGTGTGTTTCTTTGTACTAGAGCTGGTGAACAGTCGGATGGTCGTGTTTCTGCTTTGGGGTAGCAATCCTTCTTGTAACACTCCTTTATCCTTTGTCCCCATGCAGAACACCCTCCAAAGGGGATGGCTGAGGGAAGAACATATAGTTTGTAGATTTGTTCAAGCACTCTGTGTATGGTTGGAATTTTAAGAGCTCTAGGAACTGGTGAATGTTTGGGAACTGAAGAATTCAAAAGACTTGCCAGTTTGTGGCAGACTTATCTGGCTTAGAAGACCAGCCCAGGACTTAATGTGGGACAGTGGCCTATAAATGAGGACCTATGCATTGGGCTAATTTTATTTTTGTTCTTCTATTATTCTTTTAATGATTGAATTGAAGGACTTGTCTTCAAATTAAAGGCATTATTTGGTTTATTCAAGACTTTCATTGAGGAATCTTAGGATAAAATAGGCTACAGAAGTACTGTTATTGGCTTATCCATGCTTGGCTGTCTGGGGGTTCATTTGAGATCTGAATTCTCTGGAAATATTATTTTTTGAAGCAGCAGAGAAATGAAGACGTCACTTTGGAAAAGTACCATCTTCAAGAGACAGTGTCCTTTGCCCCTGGGATAACAACAGGTGACTCTTGCTATCTTGGCCTGCATCTCACTCTCCCCCTTTGCTGCTTATGCCTGTCCAGGATTCTGAGCGGTGACACTCAGGAACACAGACAGTGCTTAGAATTCCTAAGTTCACACCTGTGCGGGTTTGTTTTGTTCTGAGCTGTACCTGTAATGTCCTGAGGAAAACCTAGAATAAATTAAGCACTGATATAGGGTAAATGTGTTATCCTTTCAAGAGTTAAATATCTTTCCCATCTGTTTTTGGTTCTGGAATCTTCCCATGTGATCCCATGGCATTGCCTGGATAGCAGAGCAAGTTGGCTCTTAAAGCTCTATCCTGCACAGTGCTTTGCTTCACAAATGCCGCTACCCCGTGACACCAGCTGGAGGATTTTGGCAGTGAATTGATGCAGTGAAACTGTTTCTAGTTTGTTTGGAGGAAGTCTAGTGTATTAGATGGGATTGAATAATGGTGTTACAAACCATCAGTAGGTGACCCACAGAGGCCTCGGAGTTTTGTTTCAGAAAAGTGCTCACAAATCTGACAAAAGATGGCAGTTCCGGGGCTGTCCAGGCCTCTTGGATGTTCTAATAACCCAAATTTGTACATTTTTTAATGAGATTTTTGATTCAGAGTACTGTGGACTCTTGCCTGTGATTCTACACAGAAAACTGAGCAAACTTCAGTCTACAGGTCACAGTCACCACAAGTCCAGAGCAGTGGGGATGTGTTGTCAGTGGTCTCAGTGAGCAAAACCCCTGGAACCCTGTTTGCATGAACGATGATACCAACCTGACTAAAACCAGCTGGTGTGGGGTAAAGGGCACTGCAGTCAGAGCTCTGTATGTGGCTCAAACTATAGGAAAACAACATTGTCCAAATCTGAATTTGGAGCTGCTTGTAATCTCCACTGTGGAAGAAACCTTTATATGAAGTTGTATTTGTCATTCCAGCTGCAGTTTAGGGTGAGCATTTATGGTCAGGTATTGCTGTGTGCAGATGAACATACCCTCGATTTCTGGCTTGGCTTGCACATGCTCTTTTTGCTTTCTGCAGTGTCAGTGAACTGCTGGATGCAGGTGCAAGTTGGTGTTGAATTTTCCAATTAATTGTCTAGTTCCACAGCCACCTCCCCATCTGGCTCAGCAGGCAGTCCCTGTTCAACAGGGGCCCACGGCACGAACACCAGGGTTTGACAGGCCAGAAGTGAGAGGTATTGGCAGAGCTGTGCTGGGACTGAAGAGTGTTTACAGATCAAGACTGACTGGACTGACACTGCTGTGTTCAGGGAAAACTGCCCTTTCTCTCTCTGTCTGGCAGTGACTAGTCCATCATTTTGGTGTGGCAGAGCTGGTCAGGGCTGTGTCTGTGGTAGGAGGAGGACAAGGGCAGGGCCTGGCAGCCAGGGGTGTTAATGATTGTGCTGCTGCTGCACTGACTCACTGCGACCTCAGGTTAATCACTGACCTCCTCCTGTTCGTTTGCTGCAGCTGTGAAAATGGGCAAAAGCAATACTTCATCAGCCTCCAGATGCTGAATCGGAGCTGAGTTTTCTTGGGGAAGCAGCTCATACAGAATATTAGTTTCTGTGATAAGTCGAAAGAAAAAGGGGCAAAGGTGGCTGGTTAACTTGTAGTTTGCCTGAAGAGTTGCCTCCATGTGAGTGAGACATTGACAGGATTACAGTGTATACTTGAAATATATGTTAAAATTTTAGTTCATTTTGCACTGTAATGTTTTGAAAAGCAACCCATGAGGTCCTTTTCATTCCAACTTTCTCCAAAGGGGGAAGTATATAGAACAAAAGAACTATGAAGCACTTGCATTTGACAACTATGTGTATGTCCCCTATTGTGGTGTTTGAGCTATAATAGATCCTGTATGAAAGATTGTGTTTCATTTGTAGATATTTAAAATTAGTTACTCATGTGTTATGGGGGACCACAAATACCAAAGGCTCCAGGCCAGTACAGGACTTTTCTGTAGTGTGAACGAAGGTTGCTTTGTTTTGGTCTCCAAGTACTTTTTCGAATAACTGTGGTTTGGAAAACCAAGTACCCATCGAGTCCATTGCTGTGTTTCAACTGTGGATTTGATTTTCAGATGAGAGCACATAGATTGGCACGTGGACTCTGGCATTTCAAGGATTAAATAGTCCTTTTGGATAGCTGAGATGCAAGACTTGAATGCAGGTCTAGAAGTTAGAGAATGCATTGGGATGCAGACACACTGAAAAATCTGAGTGAAGGCATGAAATAATCAGCATTCAAAACGAGCTCACCTGAAACACTGTTTGTTAATGAAACTTGGATTTGCCCTTAATGAACATGCTAAAAATACAGAATATAGTGCATTTTGGGTTTAGTTTGTTGCCATTCCTGTGTGGATGTTTGTCTGTGGACTGTGCATCGCTCTAGACACCTTCCCTTGTGGGAAGCGCTGGCTGTGCAGAGCGTGGCACGGGGCTGTGCTGTCTTACAGAGATTTTTTACCTGGTACGTAATTCTTGTTCAGGTTCACATGATACCCATCCCGTTGGTAAGAGTGCAGGTCAGGGCTATCCCCTCAGGCAGACTTCATTTAAACACTCCTCTCAGTGCCAAATTTCTCAATGTTTTTCTCCTCTAATGAATGCATGTGTTTTAGAGCAGAGACCTTTGTAGCCTCCTCTCCCCTTCCCCCAGTCCTTGCCCCTGTTTCAGTGCTGTGTATTGCAAGGGGTCTTTTCTCAAATGCTGCTCTGAAGAGTTTCAGAAAACCTGTCAAAATGATTAAGAGTCTGAAATTCTATATTACATTAATGTTTTTAAAACATTTTATTCAACAGACAATATAATATGAAATATAACAAAAAAACCTCAAATACTGGCTCATACATAACACTTCTTGAGGGGCTGCTGTCACTTTGTTGAAAGCAAATATTTTGAGAAGTGTTTCTAGCTCTGCAATGTGAGGAAAAAAATTGAAGTAGTCTGTGCTGGTGTCAAATCATTTTTTAATAAACTGAAAACATTTATAGTTTTCAGTCTCCATTAGAAGGCTTTCTTGGGCAGATTTGACTGTAAACTCACACAACTTATTTTAAAAGGACTTCGAGACCATCTGGGATTTTGAAGTTTGGGCTTTTAAAATATTTCATTCCTCAATGCGATGAGCAAGAAACTTCCTTGGAAATGCTTCATGTTGGCTAAGCTGGCAGGGCCTTCCAGCTCTTAAAGGGAAAGTGATGCACTTAACTCAAGTAGGGAGAAAAAACACTGTACTGGTAAGGTAACAAAAGCACCCCCTACCTAAATATTGAATGACTTTCAGTAAGACATGACAATGGTAAGTAAGGTGGGCAGTTCTGAATGAACACTACAATGACATGAAGCAAAACGATTTTTTAGAACCTACTTCCCCACAGACTTAAGGTTTTCACCTTTTAATTTGGTGCCAGAGCTATCGTCCCCATTCTTATCAGCCCCTTTTGAGTGCTGAAAGGCCACAATAAGGTTTCCCTGGAGCCTTCTCTTCTCTGGGTGAACATCCCCAGCTCTCCCAGCCTGGTTCCAGAGCAGAGGGGCTCCAGCCCCTGGAGCATCCCCGTGGCCTCCAACAGGTCCATGTCTGTCTGTCTTCTGTCTGGTGCTGATTGCATACCCTGCCTTTCTGGTTACCCTGGTCTCTCGTGGTGAACTGAAGCCCAGCACGTGAGGATGGACGGCCTCTGGAGGCATTTTTGCTCACCCAGTGTGTAGAACCAAACTACCACAACTTCCAGCACTTCCAACTCACCTGTTCTTGGAAGCCCCAGTGATGCCATTCCAAGCTTCTATTGGCAGTTCAGTTAATTAAGCTACAACAGTTGGGTAGTTCCTTATGTGTCTGAGCTGAATGTTTTGTGATGAAATTCAGCCCTTTTTCTTCTCATCCTACTCATCGAACACTCATCCTTTTTGCGGCAGCCGAGTGATGTGTCCTAGGGCTGTTATCCTGCCTCCCTCCACCCCTGTCTCTAGACAGAATGATATCATATATTCTTTTTAACCTTGGCATCTCAAGGGAATCAAGTTTCTTAAGTTTTGTGGAAAAGAGGAGTTGAATAAGGGAAAGATTGTGGATTGCTGCTCTTACAAAAACACAAGTGTGTGGAATTCAAATGTTCCCTGTTCTGGGGCATCACCTGGCCAACGAGCTGCTCCCAGCTGCTCTCTGGCCAGCCAGTGTCAGTGATGCACAGGCTGCCTGTTCCCCAGGCAGAGAGGAAAGCAGTGTGGGGAAGAGCAGCTGGAGAGCTTGGGAGATGTGAGCGGGGGAAGAAGGAAAAGGGACTGCTGAAACAAGGACTATCTTGGAGAAAATAAATGCTGAGATTATTGGAGGAGGGAATAGGACTAAGGGCACACAGAATTTTTCGGTTTCAGTGTTCACTGAACTGTTGATGTTAAGACTTGTTTTGAGCAGGCGTGGGAGTCTGGTACACATCCTAGGACCCGAAATTCCTGAACTTTACTTAAGGTCATTTCGTAGTCTGAGCCAGTCTAATTATTTTATAATGGGATGTAAATTATTTGGAGAACGTATTGAACTGAGTGTTCAGACTCACAAATTTTGTTCCACGTTCTCCTGCTGGAATGAGAAGAAAGAGAGCTTTGTATCAGGATTTTCATTATTAAATTGGTGATAATTATCTGCGTTTTGAAATACATGAGTGAAGAACACTATCTACAAACTGAGTTATCAGTCTATATCTGTTATCAGAGGAAGGAAAAATGTTGAATATCCTACAGAAGCATTATATAAAGAAAAAACCCGTGCAATTTGCCTAACAAAAAAAATACCACGTCTCTACAACTGAGATCTTGGTACCTTGCTCTTACATGAGATAACATGCCAATCTAAGCATTTCAGCAACTATATGATTTATACTTGGGGTTATTTGTGCTGGAAAAGTGTGGTGATCTGTGGAGGAAAAAATCGGTCTTGTCATATGAACTCATTTCAGCACAAGAATCAGACAAGAGAAACATTAGAGCACTGTGTGTACGAAGGGGGGACTCACTGCCAGGATTTACTCACAGGCATTTTGTTCGTCTGTGACTCCCATTGCACTTTCTGTTTTGACAGAATTTCCTTCTAAACGGCTCTAACTCCAGTTTGTGTTGAGTGATCGTTGTTTAGTGGGAGGGTTTCCAGCATGTCAAGAGCCGTCCATGAGAATTGTTGTGTTCCTGTGACTGCTGCCTGGGCCATCTTTTGACAGTGTCTTTCAAAGCTCTCCTTTAATCCATGACACCTTTTGTGCAAGGGGGATAACAGGAGTAGATTTATTACACTGAATCCGTTTGAGAAAGGTTGATACGCGGAGATTATCCTTCTTTCCTGGGTGCTGGTTTTATTTATATATATGTATATATATATAGACATATTTTTTTTTTAATTTCATGGTTTTACAGCTTCCGAAGGAGCTGTTTTGAAACACACTGAAGGACAGGTAACATAATTGGAAAGGTAGAATTTGCTTCAGATGCTTCTTGAGACTCTATAGTTGTGACGTATTTTTGATCGACCGGAGTTTTAATTGAAAGAACATTCATGAGTTCTTAAAAGCCAGGAGAAATACAGCGGCACCTGAAAAAACCCATGTGGCTTTTGAGTTGTACATAGATTGTCTTCAAAGTGGCGTTTGCGTTTCAGCAAAAACTTCTGGAAACATTTTTTTTCAATAAAACATTCTACATGACTGTGTGGAAATAATGACACGTAGGTTGGTGCCGGAGCAGATTGATAGTGGAAGGGTGGAAAAAGTGTAGGAAACTTTCTTCTTGTTAAACGGTAAATGAAATTGTGTCGCTTGCCTGTTAAACAGCAGATGTACCTGCTGGAAGCAGTTCCAGGAGGAGATCTGCAGTCAGGAGTGCAGAACTCAAGGATTATTTCCTTCCAAGGTGAAAGCTCTTCCCCAGGGGCTGTGTAAGAGCCCCTGGCACGGCGGAATCCTGTGTAACCAGGGGGTGCTCCCTTTGTGCTGGCACAGCCTTTTCCACCCGTGGATGGAAGTGTTTATAAGCAGGTAATGAAACTTCCAACTTTCGTTCACGTTTTTCACAGGCGAGGAAAGAATGTGCAAAATGTGCTGCTAAATTATTTCAGCAAACAATGCCAAGAAACCTAACCGTGGCGAGCAGTGGCATGGCTGAGCTCAGGAACCAGGCTCCACTGCTCCGAGTTTTCCATCTGAACCACTAACCCACACTTCTGAGGAGAGGCTGGGAGCAATACATGAGATTTCTGTATTCTGGCTTATAGGAAGCACAGTGAGGGTCCATTTCTGAGAGAGGGAAAAGCAATAGATGAGCCAAGCAAATTAAATTACCTGGAATTTTGCCAGAGGAGAGACACAATTTTCTGTGATTTTTCTGGAAGCTCTTGTCCTATTCCAAAAGGGCATATGTGCACATGTAAGACAGCAAAAGCGGGGTTAATGTTTCCCTGCCCTAGAGGTTCCCATGATTATCTGGCACCGGGACACTGTGGGGCCTGGGTACAAATACCAGCCCTTACACTGAGATCCTCTGTTCACTGTTAATCCTTCACCACTCCCTCTCTTGTCTCAGTCCTGTTTGTCTTTCCCTTGCCCACCAGTACTGGTGGATGCTGGGGAAGGGGGGCTTTTTGGTCTGAACTATTGCAGCTCTCCTTTTTTTCCCTTTTTGTCCTTCACTTTCTGTATGTATATTCTTACCAATCAATTATCATGGCTGTTAAAAACTAATTAGACCGCATTGTTGTGTTCTGAATGTGGGAAGTATCAACAGTGCTAGTAAATAACTATGAGATTTTGGCTCTCAGGTGGTGCAGTGCTCCCTTCACATACGGGCACTCCCTCCACTCAAAGCTGTGTTAAGGTGTTTATGTACCTTGTAGTAAAGGGGAGGGAATTGTGTCATTTGGGTGTGGGGACTGAAGGAGTGGCCAAAACTAAATTCAGCTAAATTCTGACATTAAGTCTGAGGAAACGCACCAGAGAATCAAAGTGATGTTGTAAACCCACGACTTTTGGAACTCTGCTAGTCTTTATTTTCTTGCCCAGATATTTCAATATACCAGATACAGATTCCGGGATCTGACTGTAGTGATGGCTCAAGGAAAAAAGTTTGATTCTCTGCAGCTGTGTGATTCCAGTAATTTCACCAGAATTTGCTGCTGGTTAGTAGTTATTTCTGATAGCAGTTACTTCCAGATCTGAACTGGAAATGGTAGATTAGTGGAAGTTGAAGGGACAAGGTGGCAATTGCAATATGACCTCTCCTGTGGAATGGTCTCATTTATTGAGTCTCAAAAAGGCCATGATCTTCCATCCCCCTGAAATGGTAAGCTTAGTAATGTGACACAAACCCCATAGTGACTGTTCTTTCTTGTTCCTCGCTTTGGGGAACAACAGGAAACTCAGGCCCTTAAGTCTCAGTGTTAATAAGCTGAACTCAAAAAGGGCAAAAGCAAACTGTGTCTTAAAAGAGATGCACCTTTCCAGCAATTCACATTTTTCTTTTACTTTCCATTGGTAAACGTCTGCTCCACTGGGAGGCTTTTCTCTGAACATTTGGAAATATTTTAATGCCCTTAAAATTGCAGATTTCTATTAACAAGCTGTGCTTTCCTCTTGCTTTGGGATCCTCACACCTGTTTTGCCTTTGGCGCTAGGCAGTGGATAATGAAGTTACCTAATGTGTTGACTGTTGGCTCCAAGCTCTTTAACAGTCCAGCAGGATGCCTTTCCTGCATTTCTTTGGGGTTTTTTTGGTGGGCACAGGGGAGAGATGCTGGGTAAGAAGTCCTTCCTTCTGGAGGCCTACGTTCAGTACTGTTTTGACCTGAATTTTTGGATATATAATGAGTTGAAGGTGTTCTGTGTTTGATTGCAGTAGGAATTGGCTTTGACATGGTACAGGACTTACTGTGGGAGGTGAGGTAGCATCATTCTTCCTACCAACAGAAAAAAACCCATGCTCTTGGAGACAGTTCACTCCCTGGTGGAAGCTGTCACAGCTGATTGTGTTGCAGATGATGAAACTGGCTTCAAAATGACCCAGGACCCTCTTAGTGGGAAGGAAGAATGGGAACTCTGCCTCGTTTGTACCCAGGTTTAGTAAATAAGGTAATAAGCACTTTTTAAAATGTCAGTTTACGGAGAGATCTCACAGTTGTTGATGAATTTTTCTAGTGACTTTATTATTATTTTAATCTGATTACACTCACTACATTTGT
>VXAY01004570.1:766803-840690 GCA_013399855.1 Oxyruncus cristatus
GAGACTTCTGGTGCCACTTGTGGGATCGAGAGGAGGACCAAAACCTCATCCAGACTGGGACCACTGCTCTAATTTGGATTACAGCCACTGCCTTCAATTGGATTACAGCCACTGCCTTCAATTGGACTGTGACTACCACTTCTAACCGGACTGCAGCCATCACTGGCCTCAACAGGTTTTTTTTTCTCCTCTCTCTTTTCTTTGGGACTCAGAGGGGCCCCACGTGGGGCTCAGCAAGGGGGCCAATGAACACCATTCTGTTCGTGCCCCAGCGTGCCGGGTTTTTGGTGGATTGGAACCAATTGTTCATCTATAAAATTGTATTTATTGCATTATTTTCATTAAATTATCATTCTGACTGTTAATCTCTCGAGTTAGCTTTATTTCCCCTGCCAGTTTACCTTTAAACCAGCACAATTTGTCACAGAATCACAGAATGGTTTGGGTTGGAAGGGACCTTAACAGCTCATCCAGTTCCACCCCCTGCCATGGGCAGGGCCACCTTCCACTAGTCCAGGCTGCTCCAAGCCCCGTCCAACCTGGCCTTGGACACTTTTGAGGTTCCACAGTCAGGCTTTCTTAGATGTTGCACCTGATCTACAGAAGGAAGTATAAGAAAAGACCTGCAAACCAAACGTTGTTGTTTGCAGGTTCTTTCTCTCTCTCCCACAAACCTGGCAGCAGTTTCAGTGACCATCTGTCATGATAATCAGATGGTGTCTAATTGCTTCTGTCCTATATTGATGTGTTATTTTGTGTCTTATGTTGTAAGTACAAGGGGAGAACCTACTTTGGCTCATCAAAACCACAAAGGGCACGTGGATACTGTGGGGAAAGGAATCAGGACAAAGGCTGAAAGCAACACAAGCCATGATGTGAGTACCAGGTACACTCATGGCTCACCAGACCAGTTTCCTCTGTCTTGGGATGTAACAGAACTGGAAAAATCTTTAAAAAGGCCAGTGAGAGGTGCAGAACGGAGCATCCTCAGACTATCTGGACTGGAGGGAGTGCAGAGAGGAGTGTGTGCAGTGCATGGTTATTCCTTGGGGTTTTTCCCCAGTACAAAAGTTGGGGGACACGCAATAAAATTAATAGGTAAGGTGTTAGGACAGAAAAAACTAAGAGCTTTTTAGACAACTTATTTGAAAACTTTCTAAATCAGACAACGAAGATGTTTTTTTCAATAGCAAAAGTAAAAACAATGGAATAAGTGAGATATATCTGATTAATGTACCTCTAAAATATGTAGCAGAGTGTGTGTGTGTGTGTGCATGGTCAGCTTGTCCTCACCATATGTGTTACTGCTAATTCAAGTGAAGAGTTCTCTGCTTTTGAAGGCATGGACATGCTGCTTGGTAGTATGAAAGTATTTGGGAGAAAACAAACAATAAAAGAGAGAAAACTGTATGTATAGAAAGATAAAAATATCTTCAGGATGGAAGGGTCCTTCCCATTGAGGTTCAGAGAGCTGGTGTTGAAGAATCCATTTTTTGCCAAATTATCTCAAAGGTCCCATTAAGGATCCATTTTTAGACTTAAGGTCATAGCAGCTTAACTTCCTGTGCTTCATTCCACACTTAAAAACATAACTGGAAGCGGAATTTGGCTTTATCTATATTTCATAATAGCATCATTCTTATTTTTCAAAGAAGAAGGCAATTATCTTTTTTAAGGTTCTTACAGTTACATGAAAAAGCTTGGTAAGAAATCAAGTCTCTGTGAGGTTTTGCAATTGGTGTTCAAATGTTCTAAATTTCTCTTGCCCCAGTGCTGTGTTCAGACCCCTGCTCCTTCCAGGCAAGATTTGGAGCAACACTTCAGTGTCACCCCAGAGCAAAACGATAGTGTAGTTCTCAGAATTTGGTGAAAAATGTAAGGAAAATGAAACCCATATGCTACCCCTTGAGGCAGACCTGTATCCCCCCAGTTACCCTAAGCTCCTGAATTTCATAAACCATTTTTTTTCTTGTTAAAATTAATACCAGATTTAAGTTAGATAAGGTCACATGTTATTTAGTCCCCAGTGAAGATGTCAGAATTGAAATGATTTACAGTGGAAATAGAATTACTGCTTGTTATTGAAGAGCAGGGAGATGAGGTGGTTGATTACACAGAGATATATATATTTACGGAGAGATAACCCAGAGCTCTTTGATGCTGCTGATGCTTTAGTCTGGATGGGCTCCCTCATTTTTGAGGCTTGAATTTTTTTTCCAATACTTTTAAAAATAATTATCTTAGAAAAGGGTGTGATTCTTCTGAATAAATGATCCTGGTGTCCAGGAGAAGTGCTTGGTAGATACTCCGATCTGAGGATTCCTTCAGCAGGGTTCCTGCCCACCCTGCCAGCCTGACCTGGAAGGGCCATCTTTGAGCTGGAGGAGATTCATGCAAAGGCAGCTTTTCTGAAGTTATATTTAATTATAATCCTAGGTGGTCCTGTTTTAGGAGAGCAGAGTAGAGCACAGATTCCTGCTCCTTTTAATCCAATTGTTAAGACAAGCTGCTTTCTCAGATCATTATATCTTGGATGTGGATACTTTGGAGTTGGGTTTTTTGATTTAAACCTTTGCCCAGCATTCCCAGGCACTCAGAGGGGAGGCTCAGGCCATGTTACTGGGTGTCTGGGAATCCTGGGTGTCTGGGAATCCTGGGTGTGCTGCCCGTGTGCACTGATGGTCTCTGCAGCCTGTGCAGAGTGAACCCAGTGCTCCTGGGGGGTATCAGCCCTGTTCCACTTGGGCTAAAAGAAAAATATGGACTTGTCTAGAGAGGACGATGCATCCTAGAGCTCAGATCTTGCTGCACACGTGGGTATTTTGCCTTCAGGGTAGGGTGGGGAAGCTCTCCTGAGACAAAAAGCACAGATAAGAGTCAGCCTGGGAGTTGGACTCACTGAATCTTGACAACACATCTCTGTCTCCTGTGCTTTTCCTTCCTATCTGTGGTTTGTTTATAACATGGGATCTGTAGAGAAGGTCTGTTCCTCAGTTTAGACACTATCCCTAACGTAAGGAGGGAGGGAGTAGAAAGTCTTGATCTCAGTTTGGCTCTCTGGGAAATTTTGTACTGTAAATAGAAGTAGTAAAAACTCTCAGGTGATGACACTTTTTGGGCTGAATTTTTTTGAACTGGAGACCTTAAGGTGAAATCATCTGTATCACATTACCCACCACCGTGCTGTCCAGACACTCTTAACTTTCCAGGCACTGGCAGATTACTCCTGGAGTAGCACACTCTGTCTTGTGGAAGCACTGCTGCTCTGCCCACGATCAGAGCTGTGTGTGTGGCTCTGGAGAGCCACGGTGGGACACTTTCCCGGAGTTGCCACCAACCTTGAAGGGTTTTTTAGGCATTTATTTTGTCCAGAAAGAAAAATACTTTCCCTAATTTCAATGCTATAGCATTTGTTACTGTGTTTAATTGCTCAAAACCTGAGACGTGAAGTAGTGTTTTTAACAGATACAATATTGAGAGCACAAAAAGTTGACAGTCCCATGCAGGTGACAGCAGTTCAGAGCCAACCTGACACGTACCTGGGATAACTGTCTGGGTTGTTTCTTCTCATTATTCCTTTTCTTTTTTCTTACTGCGTGTTCTCATGTTCCCCTAATTCCCTCTATTGTCCACTTTGCTTCTGGTTGTGCCATCTCCCGTTCTTGTCTTCCTGTCCCTTTTTTGACCAGTGTTTTGGTATTTCTTGGGCAGGTGCACAAAGCATTGCTGTGCAGCCCCTGTGTGGGACATGAGCACATGTGTTTGTGCTGACATGCTTTGGCCAGCACAAGCTGTGTTGTCTGCTACCAATAACACCTTGTTAGGAGTAGAGGCCACCACTCCCCATGTTCATTTAAATCTCAGGGGAGATGGATCTCCCTCTCTAGAACCACAGTTTCCTACTGACTTGCATTGCTCTGGCAGCCTCAGCATTTTCAAACTGCTGCTGTGGCTCATCTGTTAGTTTAAACAGATGTAAGCAGCTGTGCAGAGCCCATTTCTCTTACGCTTAATAACAACAGCACACACTTCAAAGGTTTGGGAGTTCAGGTTTGCTTATGGATAGAACAACCAGGGAGCTTTTCCATTTATCTTCACAAACATTTTACACATTATACAGTTAAGAGCTCAGATGACACTTTCTGTGATGATTTTGCGTGGTTTTATTCCACCGAAGACCATAACCAAATGAAAACTTGGAGTAGAATTCTTAGGTTTTTCCACGTGCATAGACTAAATATTTTATCAATAATGATCTTTAAGATAATGATCTTCTAACATAAAGTCCAGACTTTACTATTGGAAAGTTGGTGCAAAGAAAGAATTTTGAAGGCGACCCCACAGTTTCTCTCCCCAGACTGAACCATCTTTTCAGGTGTAATCCTCACCTGCACAGAGCCATCGCTCCTGATCGAGCGGAATGTTGGTTGCGAACGTCCCACCCGCCGGGCACTCTGTTCGCTCCACCTGTGCAGTGCCAGGAGCAGCCAAGTTCCCTTTCCCGTAATTCCTAAATAACTGTGAAACACATAAATTCCCAGCCTTGACCTTTCTGTGCATTCCATACAATCTTGGCACGGGAACAGGGTTGCCTCGAGCCCAGCCGTGTGTTGTGGTGGAACAGATCGCGGGCAGGGGAGCGGCGCGAATGCTCTGCGCGCCCGCCCGTTCACAGCCATTTCTGCAGGGCCCGTAAAGAGGGACTCGGGGGGTTTAATATCCAGCTTCGCTTTTCCCGTAAGCGTGGAATTTCAAGGCCATTTGTCTCAGCTGTTATTCGTGCCTCAGAACACGTGTAGTTGGACTGCACCTTGTTAACGTTGGCCCTCTCACCCAGAGTCTGGAACTGCTGCCCACGAGGCTCGAACGGAGGCAGGGGATGCAGGAAAGAACAGAGACATCTGGAATCCCTGCCCCAGGTTCTCAGCAATTAAGAGAGATTTCCGAGTTCCCAAAACTTGGAGGTGGAGGTAATTGAACCTTCATATTCCCTAAACGGGAATGAAGTTCTTTCAGTTGCATGGAATTCTACCAGTTAAAGACAATTTCAACAATATATGATCAATCCAATTTTAAAAGGGGACTCAAAATGTTTGGCTGAATAAGATGCTAATTCCTGAATTGCTTGTGTTAAGGAGGCCAAAACCTTTGAAATTCAAATATTGAAGAGTAGGTGGAGCAAGGTGTTTGGAAATTCCTTTTTTGTTTTCCATTGAAGGAGATGGCAGAGGTATTTATGAAAATACACTGCAAAAGGGTTTGGGAATTGTTAAACTTTTTAAAGTTTGATTATTTACTAAGCAGTCATATTGTTGTTACTAATGATACTCATTTTACATCGACTGAACAGCTTAATTTGTTCACTGGTTAAGAAGAAAACAGTGCTGGCTTTCATTTGTGCCCTGAGAGTCACATAAGAGGCTGTTGCTTTGTGCTGATGGGTGAAGAGGGAAGTGAATACTTGTGTGTGGTAATCAGGGTTTAAGTATCTTAGAAGTTGATATGAACACAGATGTTCCTCAATTGAATTACAGGATCTTTTTAAGGAGAACAAAAAAAGACTCTGCAGATTAAAAGGAGACAGGGAAGCAGCTTTGAAGGTAAAAATATTCTATTTAATGTCCTGCCTGTCTTTTTCTCTCCAGGGCATCACACCTACACAGTGCAGGTACGTAGGAAAGTTTGGCTTATTGTGCCGTGCTCAATTACAGAAATCAATTAAATCTTATGGAACCTACTTGGGCAGAGTCCGTGTAACACAAAACATATCTTTGTTTTGCAAGTTGCTCAGGTTTTGTCCTCAGTTTCTTTTAGATATTTTTCTTTGGAGTTCTTTGTTACTTGCTATCGTTGAACTCGGTTTTGGTTTTGTTGTCTTTAGTTCTGGAGAAATGTTTTAGTTTCAAGGTCTTTTACATGTATTTAAATGTCTCAGGTGCTTTGGTGCTCCTTTCTCCCTTTCTGCCTCATGTATATATTTGCTTTGCATGAGCTTGCTTTGAATTTGACTTTTTTCCCTGTAGGTATTGCAGAAAGCATGATCTCAGTTCTTCTGGCTTGTTCTGTTAATAACATACCTGAATACTTGGCAAAACTTCATCACTCGATGGATGCTGAACAGCTCCAGGTTTCTTTGGCTACCCAAAGGAAATATAAAATTAATTAGCAACATAATTTAAGTTTTTACCTGCCTTGTAAAAGTGCACAAATGTTTGTTCTATTTAGAGGCTTCTGGCTGCGATCCTGTTCTCCTGTCTGAGGCTATCAAAAGCCAAAATTCAGCTGCATTGCTGAAAAGTTGACAATTAGTATTGGAGATTCTCCTCAAGTCTTCTGCTGTCTTATGTACCCATTTGCAAATGAAATGGCTTTTGAGGTGAAGTAGGTCAAACAAGGAAAGCTTTTATTTATTAAAATTTGCATTTTAATAGTGAGTGGTGTTTTCCTACCTGAACAAATTGACTACCTTGAAATTGCGTCTGATTGCTTTTTTTCCTCAGGTTACTTCTTGGTGCTGATTGTTTTCACCACACAAAAAATGAAGGAGAGATTTCCAGGGGAGTTGCAACACCCAGACAACACCTTTAAAATCCATTTTGTATTAACACTATTAGCCATTAATCAAAATGTAATTATTTCCCATTTAATATATATAGCAGTGCACAAATAATTCGTAAATACACCCATTGTCTGAACACTGCAAAATCAGGCTGTTGATCAGAATCGTCTTTGAAAAGGCCAGACTGCAGTGTTACTGTTAATCAGGTGTGACAATCACAAAGACCTTGTATTCATGGCTGCATGATTATGCATAAATGTAAATACTGTTGCAATTTGTTGTAATTTCGAGTAGTAGAAGTTCAGCCTTATAAATTTGCCATTTAGTTTCAGTAGATCCCCTATTTTCTGATAGCCATTGGCCTGTGAAAGGAGGAATCTGTGTGGAGCAGAAGTGACCTTACGGTGGTGCAAATCAGTGACAAAGCCTGAAATAACATGTAAGGGAAGTGACCACGTGGTGGTCACTTGGTATCAAAGCCCAGCACAAGGAACCACTTCTTGTTTGGAGAAACATAGTAGAATGAAATATAAAACATTAGGTATCGATATAAATTCAAGGTTCTGCCTAAATTCCCCTCAACAGGCTTTCATCTGGTTATAAAGAGGATGCTTAATTCCTTTCCTAATTGGTCTGGGCCTCTTCAGTGTGGGTGACTGCTCTGGGATCTCTCTGGAACTTCTGTGTCTTTGCAGGTAATGGGAACTCCCACAGATGTTCAGACAACTTCAAAACCTGAAGTCTTGGAGCAGCCCCTGACCAATGGGGTAACTCTCTTTAGTGCCTCTCTGGGCTGACTGGTGTCTAGGACTGCTCCTTGCAGCTCCTTTGGCAAGTGCAGTGTATATAAATAGCTGAAAAAAACTTCTTGATGCTTAATAAAACCACCGCTGAGAAAATGCACATATAAAGAATCCTAATGATTTACTCGAACAGAATAAAGGTCTGTTGGAAATGCACATGTTCATCCATCTTATGTAATTTCCTCCTGCATTAGTTCTCTGTGTGGATTGATTATTTACTTGGAAGTTCTTATTGCAGCCATAAAATTGGTTCAGTCATCCTTTTGCCTTAATAAGGAAAAAGAGACAGCACAATGCAGTTGCAGAATTTTAGAACATACCTTTTATGTCTAAATTGGTTTGTGTCGTATGATATAACTACCTTTTTTGGATGATGAAATGCCTCCGTTTTTCATCTGGATAAGTTTATAAAGCTCAGTCAACACTTTTCATTTTGTATCAGGCTCTGATTCTTGAATTTTGATGGGAATTTATCACTTGGAGAAACTGATGGGAGAATGTAATTCTCTGATGATTCTTTTTACTTACAGTTCATCTGTCTCTGTTAGTGGAAGTGTTATTTCTTGGGGTTTAGCTGATTTTTGTAGTGATGTATCAAGATGATACAATCTTTCCTTTCTTCCAAAGCTCCTTAATCTGATTTTCAGGAAGAAATAGTTCAGACTGCATATTATTTCCTTGGCAGGGGACCAGCTTTAAGTGAGGACACGTGTCCAGACAGCAGCGTGTCTGTAAGATGCTGAGCAACAGCTGACTCAAGCCCTTCATTAGGGTGACGCTCACTCTCTGTTCCCATTTTCCTCGGTTGCGTGGTAACAGAAAGGTCAGCCTTATTCCCTAAACGGTAGAAATCAAATGTAAGTTCACAATCCTGGGTAGTTTTCATTCATCGAGTCCTTCAGGGCCATTCAGTGCTGGTGTAGGTGTCCGGGCGGATCTCTGCTTTTCCGGGATTTTTGTGCAGCTGAGCGGGTGCGAGGCCCACGTGCAGCGGAGCAGCACGAACATCCAAAGCCATCCTGGTGGTTCAACACACAATTGTATCTTCCTTGCAGTTGTTGTTTCTGCGGTGTTGTTGAAGCAGGGTTGTTAGGTGTGCATAGCAATGCGGAAACACCCCTTCAGAGTAAGGTGGAGCTGGTGGTGTTCTGTGACTGCTCCTGGCGCTGCTTATAGGCAGTGTTTGAATATCTGGGGAAAATGTGAGAGAATCTGTTTCCTTTTCTGACAAACTCCATGATTGCTGGGGTCAGGGAAAGGCAAGCTGAAACACTAACCCGTAACTGGAAGGGCTACAAAGATGATTAGAGGGATTAGAGCGTCTCTCCTATGAGAAAAGGCGGAGAGTTGGAGGTGTTCGACCTGGAGAAGGGAAGGCTCTGGGGAGACCTCATTGCAGCCACCCTGTGCCTAAAGAGGTCTAAGAGAGCTGGGGAGGGACTTTGGACAAAGACATGTAATGGTAGAACAAGGGGAAATGGTTTTAAACTGGCAGAGGTCAGTTAGGTCAGATATTAGGAAGAAATCCTTGGCTGTGAGGGTGAGGAGGCCCTGGCCCAGGTTGCTCAGAGGAGCTGTGGCTGCCCCATCCCTGGAAGTGTCCAAGGCCAGGTTGGACGGGGCTTGGAGCAACCTGGGACAGTGGAAGGTGTCCCTGCCCATGGTAGGGGGTGGAATAAGAGGAGCTTGAAGTCCCTTCCAACTCAAACCATTCCGCGATCCCACGATCATCAATAGCTCCTTTTGTCTGCTTTTACACCAGTGTTTTCATATTGACTCCCACAACTGTAAATTATTTGATAACAAGTTTCAGTGCATCCAGAGAGGCTTTGGAGTTCTTTTTAGACTGTGATTACCCAAGAAGCTTGTGGTCACTTTTCTGTGGCCCTGATTTGGTAACTGATCTCTCTTTACTTGAACATGTGTTTACCATAACTCCATGTCTGCCATAGTCCTTTTACAAAGCTCTGTGTCTGCCCAGTCCACTTCTACGGAGTTGCAACTTTAACAAATATTCAGCTGATTAGAAGGCGCATTACTTACCATTTCCATGACAAATCTGGAGTTTTTGTTTGTTCCAGGTCTGTTTATGTATGTTTTGGGTTAGATGTAAATTTGAAAATTTGCGTGGAAGGCAGAAATGTGTCCATTTCCTTCGGTCAAAATGGAAGATACTGAGGTTTGATAACTTTGCTGTTAAATTTTTGGTCAGCCACGGTAAGAAAAATGAATGAGTAAAAGAGACAGTTTATGGTTGATTGCGTGGACTATACAGTCATAAAAGTAAATACTTTATATTTATTCTCCATTGTAAATAACATCAGCAGTACAAGCTGATTTCCTTTGACCTAAAATGTGTTAGAGTGGCTCCAAAGTTATTAGCCTGTGAAGTTATGCTGATAAATGCCTTTTTGCTGTCCAATTGCCTCAGCAAACTTCTTGTGCTTTATGCCTCACAGGAATACAGAGATGAACTATGTTTGAGTGTATTTTTGTTTGTTTTTAAAGTTAGAAGAAACACTTTTCCAGCTCTTGATGTAACTGTCTGTTGTTAATAGGAACCCCCAAATAAAAAAAGATAGGAGATAGGCAGTAATCACATGTGACTCTTGGCATTGCATGAGGAAGACTTAAACTTTAAAAAATGGGTTTACGTCCTTCTTTCTTGCCTTCTTGGTTTAAATGTATAATTTTATCCAAGTAAATATTGCAAAGATTGACCACATTTTCCATGTGAATGAGTGTGCCCTACATTTTGAGATATTTTCTGGTTTGATTCTTCCTCATGATTAAGGTTGAAGAGGAAAACCAACCTTGCTTCTCATGTGCATTGACGTGGACAAAGGCACGGGTGCCATGGGAAGCACATGTGTTCAGCAACACGTATGTTCCCATCCCAAAGCTGAAAGTGGGTGCTCTCGAGCACTGAAACCACCCGTAAATCCCCAGGGAGCCATTGCAAAGTCACTTTGAAGGGTTCAACAAATGAAATAACGGGGAATCTTTCAGCAAAGGGTCAGAAGTTGTCACACCTGGGTCTCTGGGCTGCCTTTGGATACAGGTTGTACTTGAGCAGAAGGAAATTTGTGATTACATCTCCATTGCTTCGACTCATTCTGTATTTTTATGGAAAATCTTTCACTTTTGAGTGTTACTATGAACGAGGAACTTTGAAATTGGAGGCAGGGCTGACACTCTGCCTTTTTAGTAGCAAAAACCTGCACCAGTGCTAAGAGTGTTGTATGTGCATAGATCAGATCAGTGACTGCCACGTCCCCGGACACCCTCCCAGGCTGGTACAGCTCCCAGCCCTGTGAGATACTTCCCCAGGTGCCAGAGGAAACACCCCCACGTCTCCTTTCTGTTTGAAATGCTTTATTGCCCAGGTGAAGCAGAGATATTCAGGCTCCAGTGACGGAGGGTCTCGCTGACTTTGCTGATACAAGGCCACCTCTCCAGTTGCCTCTCCCTGCTCACACCAGGCTGCTCTTGCTCTGTTCTGACAGGTCTAATGTTCTCTGTCGGATGTCTCAGCGCCTTCTGGATGGTGATGTTCTCTCCTTGGTCCTGGGAGCACAAACCAGGAGTTGTGTTCCTAAAGCATGTTGGGCTCTTCTACACCAAAGCAACAGTTGCCTGTGTTTATCTCAAGTTTATTTCACTGCCTTGTAAAATACTTGTTTTAAGCAGCAATGGGCTTTCAACAGCACAGATCTGCTGAACTTTACTGCAGATTCTGATCAGAATTTGGCCTGCTCTATGTTTTCTCTTTGGTCTGAAGTACAAGCGATCAGACTTTCAGAGAAATGTTAAACTTGTGTGTATGTGCACATGTGTTTTCTTGCTAAAGTACTAATGATTAAAAAGAGCGTTTCTGACAGCAGGAAAGTTTTGTATTACAGTATATTTTTCTGAAGCAGTTTGCTTCACCTGATCTGTGCTAATTCACTCCAACCTGAAGCACTGTAAGCACTGACAATCTTTGGAAAAATTTCTAGGCACCTTATCCCCTGTTTTGCTGTAGGCTTCTAACTCAGGCTATTTTCTTTCTGCTTGCAGGGCTGCTGTCTCATGTCTTAATCATCTTCTGTTCCCTTAGGCAGGAGGCTGAGTCCAAGGCTCAGTCTGAGCTCTTGCACAGACATTATGCCTGCAGCTTGCAGCTTCAGATGGCATTTTTTTGAGAAGCTACAGGCTCTTAGAAGTGGCCATGGACTTTACACCATGTCTTGGTCCCAAGCTATAACAGATATCTCCATCCACTTTTCTGGTTCCCAAGGTTCTTATGGCATTTTTTTTATCCCATTTTTTGTAGCTGCTGAGTTGGTAGGTTTTTTTCCTCTTATGTAGTGCTTCAGCAAAATGCTCTCCCAGAAAAGGGAACAAAGATCCCTGGAACAAAGAGTTTTCAAGATTTTCAGCATTCTATTGAAATACAGCTTTGCACTGATGAGCTGAGGCCTGATGGTAGAGGAAAAAGCAGAGCAGGGTTTTTATAAACAGCTTTACTGTGATCTAGAATTGTGACTTTGTTCCATCAGTAATTTCTTAGGGGTTGCCAGGCTTTGTGCATCACATGGTCTCATTTTGAGAACAGGTCAGTCCTTCAGTACAGCAACGTAAATGATTCATCCACTGATACTGAACGTGGTTAGAAATCAGCTTCTGATGTCTAAGACTGATGTGCTCTCCCACAGTGGTCACAGATGTGGACATGTGCCATGGTGCTGTCCTTTGCTTGATCCCACCAACAGAAGTCCCTCAAAATGCAGTCAGCCCCAGAATCAGCTGGAGAACAGACCCTGTGTATCCTGTGTCCTGTCATCTACATTGCATTTTAAAAACCATAAATAATTTCCTGTATTATTAAAAAAAAAGATCTGGAAGTGACCAAATAACAATTTGTGATCCTAATAAATCTTGCTTTTGGTTGTGAAGGCCTTCTGTCTGTTGGCTTTAAACAGCAATTATACTCAACAGAAAAATACACTTTGCAAAGCTTGGAAAGACTTGAAGTAGACAGGTACATCCCACTTTTCTTTGTGCTGCCTATTGTAGCCCTCTATACTTCTGTAAGGGTATATTGTAAGATCCCTTTTTACATATCCTTTCCTTGTAAAAACCTTTTACTGTAAAAGAGGAGATTTTGTTCTGGTAAACATACCTGCCACTTCCAAGTAACATTAAAAAGTCAATAGGCCTGTTATGTAACTCCAGTCTAATTTGCTTTCCCTGTTCACCCTCTCTTCTGTGCTGCTCTGTTACAGCCAACACCCATAGCTACTAAAGCAGGGTGTGAGTAGTAGCTCAGGGTCCCAGACACCAAGCTCCAGGATGTATTTTTCCAGCAGCTTTGGATTTGCCTGGCTGGCTTCTTAGCCGGCCTTGGCTCAGGCGTTTTGGCTGGCTCCACTGCTGGCTGCCCTCCCAGCTCCCAAAGGGTCTGATAATGGGGTCAGCTTGCTCCTTGAGATACCATTTGCCTTTTTAACGGAGCTCAGATGGAAAAGAGTTCACACTCTTACACCAAACATTGTCCAGTGAACTGTGGTTAATACTGGGAGTTATACAGGGGAGGGCATGAGCAGAGAAACCATCTGAGCTCCTTGAGGTTGGTGTGTGTGTCAACGTGCAGGTAATTAGTGTGTCTGACTTCTAGACAGCCCTGTGTGCCTCAGCGGGGACTTCTGGGCTCGACTGGGCTGGCAGGGCACTGGGGCTGGATCGTGGCCTCAGCCCCCATCTCACTGCTGGGGAAAAGCACAGCACCGGCAGGAAAGCACTGAAAACACTGCTGGGAGCTTGTGGCTTTGCTGGGTTACTGGCACCACCATGGTGTGTTAGAGACCAAGAAACAGTTGCGCTAGAATGAGACTGTGACAAATAAATCATCACAGCCCCTCTTTCAAAGGAGATGCATCCAGACTCTGCCCATTTTTCTTTCTGCAAAGTGCACGTGTACGTATGATGCATGGAGCTATACAGCTGTACGTTGGTTTTTATTTTAAAGGAAATTCAGGTTTCTAGGGCTGGACAGAAGGACTAAATATGAACAAATGCAGGTTTGAGCCCTCCGGGAGCCTGGAGCTGAAATGCAGTTTCTTTATGGAAACCGGGGAGGCAGGAGAAGAAGAGAGGAAGCGGAGTGTGTGTTAAGCAGCCGCGCCGCCTGAAAACAGAGCAGCTCTGCCTGGGGGTTGGAGTGAACTACCAAAAGCTGCCTGTGAAGTTCCCTTTCTCCTTGTGCAGGGGAAGGCGGGCCATGAACCACTGGTCATGGAGAACTCAGGATCCACTGAACCAGGAAGAGCAAGAGAGCACAACTCCTCACTCCTGTAGTTGTACTCTAACCGAGGAGGGAGGTTAATCCCTGAATAACATCAATCCATCACTCCCACTTGCACACTCTTGCACTCTAATCCAACTACTGTATCTTCCTTCAGTACGTTAGAAACAAGTGCCTTTTTTAATGAGGGGAAAGCTTGTCAGCAAGAGAAGCATTACAGTCATTTGTCTTAATGAATTACAGACCTGGTCAGAAATGTTCCATTGTGTTTTACTGTAGAAATACAAATAAAACATAGACTTCCTACAGTTACCTTGTTTGTCCATGGGGAAAAAAGAGCTTAATAAGGGTATAATATTAAAAAGTTGGTATAATTCTCAGAAATCAGTCTTAGCTCAGAAACACAAAATAATAAGCAAAATGACATCTTTAAGTATCACTTATAAAAATTTAAATGAGATATATTGATCATGAACTCTCTGTGAAAGTATTATTAGTATCTAGACTTCTAATTTCTCATGGGTGCGGTAACGGCTACAAATCTGTAATTTTCGATATCACATAAACTTTTAATTATCTTAATTTCCTGTCTCCAGCTTATGTAACCTTGAGTTAAACATGGACTGTATTTCAAAGGGGAGTACAAAATAGCTCAGTCCTCAGTGACAGAACTGAGACACAAGTAGATTGTTGCAACACTACAGCAAATTTTTCTCAGCATTTTCTCTTGGGGTTCATATTTGTGTGTTTTGCAGAAAGAAGAATTGACAGAACTTGGGTTTAGGAGAATCTAGATCTGAAAAACTACGGCACTGAACTTGTGAGGTATTTCTGATTCAGACTAGTATTCTGGCCCTTCCTGAAGGCCCAGCTTTGCAATTCCCTCATTTGGGTGTCATTCCGTGTTTCTTTGCAGTTGGCACTACCTGGTCCAACTTCAAAGGGTGTCTGACACTTGTATCCATCCTAGAGTTGTTTTACTGCTCTACACTGACTTACAAGGAAAACGTGGCTTGTTCAAGCTGGATCTCAAGTCAGTGAAGGAGCTGGGAAAGAACCCAGAACTCCAGATTTGTTCTGCACCCTTCCTGAGGTCTCTGTTATCGATCCTGAAGTTATTTCAGGTGGAAGAGGAAATCATTGGCCCAAGGGAGCGATGACGTAAATGGGGAAAATGAATTTGCATCATTTGCTGCACCAAGGGAACGGATGGTTCAGTGATCAAATCCTTAAACTGGAGAGGACGTGTTAGGGAGAAGTCGATGCCAATTGTTGTTCTTTCCGGTACAGCCTATGGTCGGAAAATCTGTAGTCCCATGAATGAAAGCCTACACTGGCACCCTCCCCAGCTGGGGTGGAGGTGGAACAAAAGGAAACTCCACATTTTATGTATTTGGAGAGCCACAACAAAGGCAGAAAAATATTTTGACTCTGACTAAGTAAGGTCTCTGCACGGCTCAAATGATCTCCCAGGAATTGGAAGCTATGCTGAGAAATCTGGGAACAACCCTTAGAAGGTCACTGGTTCTTTTTCAGACTAATAATTTCCAAATTATTGCATTAACCTTTTTACCTTTAGATAAAGGTCAGCAGAGGTAACGTGTTTGTGAAGATCTCCTGTGAAAATACTAATTTTTAATGGCTCATTTTCCCCTCCTTAGCACGGAATACTAGTTGGAAACATCTAGTCACACATTGGATAAAACTCCACCTCGTATTCTCAACTCTCTGATATTATTCCTTTCAATTTTTAAACCTAGTCTGGATAAGGTTCTGCACTGTATAAAATCAAAACTCGTTAAGATTAAAAAGAACATGCTTCAAGCACAGAGGTTATTATATTAAACTTAGATCTAGCAGAGAAAGACAATGCAATGGATGGAGAGTGAAATTTGCCCAACCCTTTGGGACTCTTTTCTGAGCTGCTAAATTTTAAAGAAATCTGCTACATATCTGCTTTGGAAACATTTCTGTGTGTTTCAGCTCTGGAAAAATGCTGTTGGTTATGGATGGCTTTGCTTTTGCGTTTTTTTTAGTATGAGTGCTGTTGACTGGAGACTCATAAATGTAGACTTATCAGTTGCTTGTAATTTATAGCAGGTGAATGATTGCTCACCACGAGCATGTTCAAAAGAATAAACAAGAACATGACTTAAATATCAGTTATTCAAGATACCCGTTACGTGCTTAGCCAAGATCATCTTTCCTTGCCTTGTTTTTCCATCTTTTTATTTTTTCTGAACTGTGGTGTTGTGCTGGGCAAGGAATAGTGGAGTTCCTGAGCATTACACCCTCCGCTGCCTTTTCCTGCCAAGGAACAGCCCCTCCCTGTCCAGTGCTGCAGCAGCTTCAGCCATCTAATACAGATGCAACATTGCCTGGTGCTTCAAGCACAGCACAGGCTCATTAATTATATTTTTTCCTTATTAGTTGTTATGCTGTTTTAACAATTATCTCAGTTTTCCCATGATAAATATTTCCATCTTCTGGGGATGTTATGGAGTTTGTGATTCACAGAGGTGTGAAGAAAGAGATAAAGGCAACATTTTTGTAAAGGTGGAAAGGCTTTTCATAGGTTTCTTTATGTGTCCCACTTCCTTTTGCAAGTGCTGCTCTATTCTCATTCACCAATGTCAAAAACATGGAAGGTGTCGCTGATTCTTTACCTCAGCTGTTCTGTGGTGCTGAGATCCAGCAGAAAGGTGCTGTGGGGGAGTGTAAAATCCTTTGCTGCTTCAGGAGCTCCACCTGATGGCTGGGGGGTCCCAGGTACAGTGGAGCCTTGAGACTGGGGCTCTCCAAAAAAGCCGAACACCAGTTCCAGCAGATGTGGCTGGGGCCAGCGTAGGCAGCCTGGCTAGGCTGTCTGGAGATGGTGTTGAGTGCTGACTCTATCATAGAATCCTAGAATATGCTGAGTTGGAAGGGATCTATCGAGATCAGAGTCCAGCTCTTGGCCCTGCACAGACACTCCAACAACCCCCCCGTGTCCCTCAGAGCGTTGTCCAAACCCTCCTGGAGCTCTGGCAGCCTTGGGGCTGTGCCCACTGCCCTGGGGAGCCTGGTCAGTGCCAACCACCCTCTGGGGAAGAACCTTTTCCTGAGATCCAACCTGACCCTGCCCTGACACAGCTCCAGCCGTTCCCTGGGTCCTGTCCCTGGTCACACAGCAGAGATTGGAGCTGCCCCTCCTCTGTCCCTCGGGAGGATGTTGAGACCACAATGAGGTCTCCCCCCAGTCTCCCCTTCTGCAGCTGAACAGAACAGGTACTCTCAGCTGCACCTCACAAGGCCCCTCCAGACCCTTCCCCATCCTCGTGGCCTCCTTTGGACACTCCCTAACAGCTCGATGTCTTTTTTATATTGTGCTTTGCCATGACAATGCCTCTGTTCATCGTGCCTTGCCATCCTACAGCTCTGAGTGCAAAGGCTGATGAAGTTACTGCCCACAGGACAAGGAATAACCTCTTAAAATGTGAAGCTGTCACTTTTTGTGGCTAGCAAGCTTGTCAGGGGGCTTGCTGAGGGTGTGCTCACATACCCTGGCTGTTGGGATGCCAGCTATACCTCTGCTCCCTGATGGACCTCGAGGAGGAACTTTCACCAGAATTACTCCCCAGCCATTGGAGCAGTGTGGGAGCTAAACAGGAGCCCAAAGCCAGCCTTCAGTTAAAGACAAGGTTAAATGTGAGATCTTTTCATAGAGAAAAAATAATCCCAACTGTGCCAGATGTCACCTCATTCATTGTTCTTTTCTTTAGAAATCCTTTGCTCAGCAAGGCTCCATGAGAAAAAATAAGGCAGTTTGTAGGGTCTGCCCACCTGTCTGGCTGCAAGGGGAGGGAGCACAGTGTGGGTGCTGTTTGAGTGTGGCCACAAACATGTTTTTAGGGCAGCCTTGTTGTTCAATCTCATCAGCAGCCCTGCCTTACACGTAGGGAACTGCTTTTTTTTGTTTTTAAAGCTGGAGGGTATTTTCTATACATACTAAATGCAGGATGTTTGCTGTCCACTTTTAGTTATTATCTGGCAGCATGAAGTGGAAAATGCTAATAACATTAAAGGCTGCAAAATTATAGTGTTTTAAGGGGCCTTAATCTTTTGCAGCATAACACCCTTTTAACACTTTGATTTCTAACAGCAAAGGCCTATTTTTCCCTATTATGTTTTGTAAATTACTACAGCCTTATTTATTTATTTATTAGCCCCACTGCTAACAGGTACTTAGACCATAACAAAATTTTAGATCCCAAAAAATCGTGATTTAATTTACCTTGTGGTCAGCACAGCAACTGTAATATTTGATGTTAATAAGGTTAAGGAAGGAATTCCATTGCCTGGAGTGTTCATTCAAGAATTGGGCAAACCTTTCTAATAACAGAAATGTGTAATTGCCAACCAACAACCTGTAAAACCAAAGAGCAGGTAGAGAGAGAGGAAAACTGCAGGAGGGATGGGATTGGGATGGGATGGGATGGGATGGGATGGGATGGGATGGGATGGGATGGGAGAGCAGATCTGCAGAAAGGAGGAAGAGACCAAGTGAAACAAAGCAACAGAAGGGAAGTGAGAGCTCNGATGGGATGGGATGGGATGGGATGGGATGGGATGGGAGAGCAGATCTGCAGAAAGGAGGAAGAGACCAAGTGAAACAAAGCAACAGAAGGGAAGTGAGAGCTCTTGTTGTGTTTATTCAGCTGAGAGTTGTGATCAGTGCACAATTTCTATGCTGATAGGGAAAGGGTAATAACAGATATTCCCTCAGGCCTTCCTCCAGGAGTACAGCAAGCCTAGGGGAGAAAATGGGAACGAAAAGATCTGGGAAAAGTTTCTAAACCTGCCATGGACTTTTTTACTTCCAGGTTTAATTTTACTTTGAAAACCTTCTGGTTTTCCTCTCCCTTTTCTGTCTGCCTCCCAGAACTGCAGGATGCCCAGTTACCAATGAGAGAAGGAAAGATTGCAGTAGCTTCCATAAAATTTTATGGAATTGCTGTTTGGTGTTTTGTTCTAAGCTAATTCACAGCTCAGCAGTCTCCTCTGTCTTCAAACATTCTGTAGCTGATTTCCCATAAGGAAACCTGCAAATTGCATAACAGGGACTTGATTCCCAGAAACTAATATTATGATCTCTTGAGCATAAAACAGTCCTTAAAATTCTCCATGTCGTTGAAGTGGCCTCTTTTAGAAGGACCTTGGTCTAGACTGAAGAACCCTGTGTGATGGAGACCTTGACACATTCCTTGGCAACCCCTCTGTGAGAAATTTCCACCTTGTTTCTAGTTTGAATGTAGTGACTTGTTAGGATTTGATCTCGTTATACCTTTGCTAAGTTCAGGATGTTTTATCTTTTCCTTGTAAAGTAATTCTGAAAGACTGTGTTCAAATTTTTTACTCTTTTTTTTGTGTGTGTGTGATAAACGGTATAGATCAGTTTTTTCCATGTCTCTTATTAGGTATATTTCCCTCTAGTTTTTCTCTTCAATTGTTAAATTCCTCTTAAACATGAATGCATTTAGCCTCACTAGACAGCCTTGTAGCCCACTTATTAGCGCAGAACCAAATTTACTTTTCTTTAAGAGCAGACGGCTTCAGGAGGCAAAGCAGCAATAAATAAGCTATGATTGTGGGTCTGGAGAAACTGAAATTTCCCCATAATGTGGTGAAAGTGAGGAGTGTTTGAACCTGTTCCTGTGAGTGACAGAATTATGTTGATAGCTCACTCAAAGGAGTCCTCCCAGCAGCTGTTACCTGCCCTGGCCAGGCCCCGCTCTCAGCCCCGGGAGATCATCAACCCTTCGGGTCTCTGTGGAAAATTCAAGGGTCATGTTCAGTCTAGACCAAAAGAAAACTGTTGGGAAACATGAGCGTCTGCAAACGTATTTAAGTGCTGTTATGAAGAGGACAGGGACCAATTATTTTGGTCAGGCAACAAGGCCAGAACAGAGGCGACTTACAAAGAACTGTCTAAGAAGGGTTTAGTCAGGCAGTGAGGTTCCAGGGGAGGTGGCCAGTTCCAGCAGTTGAGAGGTTCAAAGCTAAGCTTGACACCCACCTTCAGGGGTAAGTTTAGGGATGGTGAAGTCACCTGAGCTGTGAAGGAGGAGGATGGATTGGGTTGATGCAGCTGAAATTCCTGACAATCCTGTGGGTCACAGTCTGTGGGTCACTGAGCTGGAAGGTCCTCTAGCAACCGTCCAGAAATTAAAATCCCGCCATGGAAAGTGTGTGTGTGTGTTTGTGCACATGGAAGTGGGCAGCTCTAAGCATGGGGTAGCAAGTTCTGTGGCTGCTTGGGACCCCTCTGTACGTCCCAGGGTGTGGAAGGGCAGCTCCTCGTCTGGAGCTCAGGACTCCGTGGTGTCTCTGTGACCTCTGACAGTGCCACAGAAATAAACCCAAGGCAATCTTCCAAGAATATCCTTATTTTCTTGCAATTCCAAGCTTCTGTCTGCACTCTCGTGAATCTTCCTACCCCCTTAGCAGACATCACAGGGAGAAGTGGGAAATGCAGGTGTAGAAGGAGGTATTTTGAGACATTCAGTTTATCTTTTATTTTCTTAAATATCCCCAGTGTTCTCCTGAACTTAAGTAAAAATCTTCTCAGAGGAGTGTGCTTGGATCTGACTGACTTAGTCAGGAGGTGTCTGCACTCAGGCTTCAGGATCTTGGAAATGAAAGCACTGAAATCAGTGAGATATCCTTCCTTCTCCTGCCTAAGAACATCACTGCCAGGGAACTCGTATTATATTAATCTAGAACTTCAGTCTGGGAATTTTGGCAGTTCACCACATGAATAAAAGGAAGGAAAGAGAATCATTTTAATGAGGAAAGAAAGGAAAAAGATACATTACTTTTTAAGAAGTGAAAATCAGGGGATGGAGTTCATTTTCTATCAGGTTCAGTATATCCAGGAAGGTGTAAAGTCCTATTAATATTGAACTATTTATGTGGCTTTATTCAGCAGCATCATAAATTCCTGGATTTTTAGAAGTTGCACTTGTAATAGTTTGTTTTTAATAGATCCTTTACAAGTCTGTCTTGGTGATGTTCCACGTGACTGGATGCAGGTGGGTAAGTACCTTTCAGCATCATCATTCCTTGGCTGCACATTTTAACAGCCACCTTCTACCTGAAGAAAAGCATGATATCCCCAGAAGCTGTTTTCATGACCAGCACAGTGGTTATTCAAGAGGTGTGTGTCCACACTTACAAACACAAGGAGTAGAGGTGGTTGACTGCAGTGAGGTCCAGCTTCTTAAGAAGCTGATGGCCAGACCTTTAATTTGAAAACATGGCTTTTTTCTGCTGGTTTATGCTGCATGCTTTATGTGTTACTGCACTTAGACACCTTCCAAACAAGCTGGTTACAAAACTTCATATTGGGATTTGATGTTCTTGTTACACTGAAACTGAAAATCTCTATATATCAAGACGTCTGAGCTTATGTGGCTGTAACTCCACTCTGAAAGTAAGAGCAAATTGGTAGAAATTGCTTAGAATCTTTTGGTCTTATATTATGTCAAAAAGAGATTTAAATATATTTGACTTGGCATCTTTCAATTTGATTCCCCCAGACAATTACGAATTAAATCCCAGATTCTTGATGTGGGATGAGAGAACAGATGTCAAACTGATGGTGTGCAGGGCCCCTGAGTGATTTGTGGAGGAACGGAACCTGGCTTGTGACATCCTGCTGGAGTTTATACTGCTATTGAGGGTTCACCTCAGAGATATGTTCAACCCTGTGTTTACCAACCCTTGCTCCTGTAAACCCCTTAGTTCAGCCCTCTCTAGGGTGACACTTATTCCTCCCCTGGTTGCCTTGCAGACCACAATTCTCTGCAGGATGTTGGGCCTTTATCCCGTTGTAATGCTCTGGGAATCTGCCTACAACAATCCTGGGGCAGCTCCTGCATTTGGAATCTTTCCTGCTTCTTCATGGACTCACAGAATATCCTGAGCTGGAAGGGACCCATAGGGATCACCCAGTCCAACTCCTGGCCCTGCACAGACACCCCAACACTCCCACCCTGTCCCTCAGAGCGTTGTCCAAACCCTCCTGGAGCTCTGTAGCCTTGGGGCTGTGCCCACTGCCCTGGGGAGCCTGGTCAGTGCCAACCACCCTCTGGGGAAGAACCTTTCCCTGAGATCCAACCTGACCCTGCCCTGACACAGCTCCAGCCCTTCCCTGGGTCCTGTCCCTGGTCACACAGAGCAGAGCTCAGTCCTGCCCCTCGTGAGGAAGCTGCAGACCCTGCTGAGGTCTCCCCTCAGTCCCTTCCCATTTTCAAAGCCCCCAGAGACAGGGCAGAAGGAAAGACTCACCGTTCTGTGACATGAGGTGCACAACAGTTCAGGGAGTATGAAGTGTGAGCTGGGTGGTTTTGGTGCAGACGGTGACTTGTGGTGTGTGCTGGTCAGGGGCTCTCGTGGTTCCATGACTGAGGACCAACAGAAGTTCCCCTCTGCACATCTGTGGCAGCAAATCCTCTCCTTTGAGCAGGACAGAAATGTTATTTATTTACTGTATCTTTTCCTATTCTTCGACTTTTAAAGGTGATTTCCTTCTGAAACAGATTAATCATTGTCTTTCCAAAAGCACACGTAATCATGCACAGCTAAAATCCCTGCCCATTAGAACCTATTGTGTACAAATATTAACATCACGTCTCGCACTGAGCAGTGTTTCCTGGTTTGCCTTGAGTAGCTATTAGGATTTAGTGCTCTTATGTGGGTATTGCAGCTTCAGGCAGTGCCAGGAAAAAACTAATAACTCTACTTTAGCAGAGCTTAGGTTTTAAAAGTTAGTGAGGGACACTTGAAAACTGGCATCTTTTCAGTCTAAGAAGAAAGAATAAGACTAAATATGATGTAATCAGAGGGGAAAAAAATTAAAGGCTCTTCTTTCTGTTTGTCCTGCTCTTTGAGATTTTGGAGTTGAAGGTGTGATGCTACAGCAGTCGCAGTGGAAGGTCACTAATGCTCCCAAGTGTGTTTTCCAGTGTCTGACAAGAAATACAAGGTCCCAAATGTGTAGGCAATGAAGGACATGTGAGCATCTTCTTGTTTCTTATCTTTTTTTTTTTGTTTTTGTCGTTTCCTGGATTTTTAGGAAGGAGTCATTATGTGTGTGGGTGTAACTTGAAATAAAATTTAAAAAAATCCTCTAGTCTGGAAACGAAAACCAGCAGAATTAAATCGTAAATATTGTTTAGTCACTGCTGGACTGCCTGAAAATCACAGAAGGATCATAAAGTCCAATGGGAAAGGATTAGGAATATTAGCGGGAGAATTTCTTTAGGCTATAGCAGTGTTATTGCAGAGTTTTTACCAGGGATTATGAGTATTAATCTGTGGTTACATCTGCAATTTACAGACCCCCTGGGAATTTTTTGCAGAATGTGGCCATACAGGGATAATAAATCACAGCCATGTGATTATTAAGACTTGGACTTCTGGCAAGGATGACGGAGCATTAGGAACCCCATTTAGAGGTTAAGACCCTTACTTGCTTTTATCTTCATCATCCATCATCTCTTATTTTGGATACTTCTGAACAGATTTGTGCCTTGCCTAATGCTAACAGCAGTACACAGGGGGGCAAGTGCAGGGGGGTTTAATTATTATTGCCCTGCCATGACTCTTTCTGATGCAGTCCATGTTTAGAGTTCCATAAGTGGCTTATGGCCTTAGGAAAACCTGCTGGACTGACTCTATCACCATACAACCCACAGAGAAGGGACATTCTGGGGGCAGCTCCAGCCACCCACATCTGTGCACGTGACGATGGAATGCTGGACACCAAGGAGGGCATTGACTGACTCCCACTGGGAGCTTTCCCAAGGAATGCCCCTATGAAATATTTGACCCTCGTACCAAAATGTTTTTTTAAAAAAATGGCAAAAAAATTCACCACAATTACCAGAAAATGGTAGGAATTTAAAAATTTTGTCAGAGTCCTGCAAAAAATGTACCCAGCCCGTTTTTCCTTGCTCTCAGCTGTCAGCCAAAACACTTCGGCAGAGCTTTTTCTTCAACCATAAAATCTTTCCAGAACTCACCACTTTGTTGAAAGCCATGTTTGAAAAATGAATATTTTTTTTTTCATTGGAAATTACATTGCTCTGTAAGAAATTGGGAGGGGAAAGTTTGATTCCTACGTGAAGAATAAATGCTGCCTTTTGGTTTTGTTATTTTCAGGCCAGTCTCCCTCTGATTTCAGTGGGTTACCTTTAGGAACACGATTAATCAAAATCAGGGAGAAAGATGTGGATACAAAGTGCAGCTGCACTTACTTTACTTGAAGTCTGGATTTTACATTCTGGTTTCAGAATCTTCCTAGGCTTGTGATTTACCTGAAAATGGGCTGGAGGGCTGTTACAAAGGGTTAATGGTCTTTCTGTGAGTGTGGTGGGCAAAGCTGATAATGATGAATTAATATTTCAATATTTCTCCTTTCAAACCAATACACACCCCACTTTATCTTCCTGCTTTGTTGTATGAAAAGACTTTATAGATGATATTACAATACCTTTTAGACATGGCGGAAATACAGCAGAAGAGTAAGAAATAATAATTAAAATGCGATTTGCTGCCTTTAGAAATGGAATGATTGGATAAGCTTGTGCAAAATCTAATGAATAAAAACCCCCACTTGGAACATATTCTTGCCTTTAGAGAAAGCAAGAGAGAGGAATTCACTTTCTTATTTTATTTTTTCTTACTTTATCTAAACTGCTCCACTTCTGGTTAGATCTGGTGCCTTTTTTTTTTTTTTAAATAAATCTTGTCTTTTAATTACTTAAGACAAAATCATGGAAAACCTTTCTGTCAGAACCAGTGATCCCATGAAAGCCAAAACACTTCCATGAAAGAAATGGTAATTTTTTTTTTTTTTTTTTGAGAGCCTAATCTGCACTCTGCAGGTGGACAAATACACATTCACTTTATGGACACTATTTTTGATTCAAAAATTAGGAGCACCAAAAACACGTCACCATGTGTGAAAGTGTCAAACTCACCTACATTTGTTGCTGGAATTCTAAGTCTGTGCTGGTGGAGCCTGTGAGGGCCTGGCTGTGTTAGAGCTGAGTGGGCACTGCAGGACAAGTTGAGCTTGAGGGGGAAGGAGGAGGTGGGGGCAGCCTGCAGGCCTTCAGACTGGGCTGCTGTAGTCACCTGGTGCCCAACGGGACTTCATTTCTTACGCCGCAAATAGGAAGAAGACTTCTGTGTCTGAAGGCTGACTCCCAGAGGAACATTGTCCTTCCGAGTGGGCCTGGTGCTCAGCCGCAGAGCATTCCAGCTGCCTCTGACCAGGGAGCTCCTGGCAATTCGGAACAGCTGAGGACCTGGGACCACAAGAAGCGACTTAGGGATTGCCACAGTCCCCTCGTAAAGAATCGATGAATAACCGACACTGAAATGGCTGCAGGACTGAAACTAGTTCTGGGTTTCCTGTGAGGTGCTGCCCCGCCTTCCCGGGCAGGCCTGTGGCGTGAGTGGGATGGGAAGGGAGGACGGTGTGGAGCACTCAGTGTGGAGCACTCAGTGTGGAGCACTCAGTGTGGAGCACTCGGTGTGGAGCACTCGGTGTGGAGCACTCGGTGTGGAGCACTCAGTGTGGAGCACTCGGTGTGGAGCACTCGGTGTGGAGCACTCGGTGTGGAGCACTCAGCTCCCTCGGGACACGCCGTGGGAGGGACGGGCGGATCTGCACAGCAGCCCCAGCACAGCTGTGTGAGCCAGCACGGGGGTGGGGAAGGACAGCAGGACACACCTGAGAGCTCCCTGAACTGCTCTGGGAGGTTGAACGTGCTCTAGGTGGAAGGGACTAGCGTTGTGACTGATTCCTGCCTGGAGTATTTAATGGAGTGTAACCTGTTGCTTCCCAGAGAAGCTGTGGAATCCCTATCCCTGGAAGTGTTCAAGGACAGGTTGGATGGAGCTCTGAGCAACCTGGAGTAGTGGAAGGTGTCCCTGCCCCTTGCAAGGGGTGGAACGAGGTGACCTTTAAGGTCTCTTCCAACCCAGACCAGTCTGTGCACGCCTGGGAAAACTAAATGGTTCCATAGATCTGCGGCTGCAGTAAGAGTTGTAGTCAGATAAGAGATAAGAACTTGGGAGTCACCAAAACTCTTCCCAAGCCAGTTGGAAGTGTTGGCATGCATTCCTCTGTGCTCTGTGTCTTCAGCATGAACTATGTGATGTTTGCACATCTAGCCAATGGAGTGCTCTGGGGATCAAAAAGTATTATTTTTACGATATCCAGTACTAGGCTGCTTCCAGCTCAACTCAGATTTTTGAGTGACTTTCTCTTATTTTTTATTGACTCAAGCCAACTCTTCTATCCCAGTGTTAGTTATTAAGAACCTTTTCTGTTGCTCCTTCTTAGAGGTGTTCTCCTTGCAGAAGGCTTTTGGTGCATCACTTCAGGATGAATGGAAGGATCCAGACAAGCCATGTTGCAAAAATATTCCATTTTTGTTTTACTCTCAGGCTTTCTCATCATTCATTTTCCTGCATTCAGAGGACCAGCACACCAGGTTTCCCCATCAGTACCTCAGCAAGGCTATTCTCTGATTGCTCAGCATAACCTTTCTTATAGAACATCTTTGAAGGTTTGATTACCTTTTTATTACCTTAAGGCCATTCCTCTTATGTAAATCACAGTAACACCCACCTGAGCATCTGCCACATGAACAAGGTTATTGGATGGAATGCTGTTTTGCAGATTTTCATAGTTTCCAACTCTGTGCTTGGAGAATGTTGCTGTGGGAATTTTCATCTGATGAAAGGTCAGTTGGGAAATGTGAGGTCTGACATTTCTGTTTTGCACAGACAGCTATAATTATCTTCATACTTTTTAGCTCCATAGTTATTGAAAACAGATTTAAGGAAAGAAAAAAGAAAGCAAAACTTTAATTTGAAACTCACTAGAAGAAAATGCAGGCTATTTCCATGAGCTCCCCAGCCAAAGCTGAGCTTTATGTTACTCCTGCCTACAACCCATTTCTGTCCATCTCAGTGCATGAAGCTGCTCTCTGCGCACTGAACTCCTCGGGATGCACCAGCCTGGAAAAAGCCAGTGCTCCAAAATGTGGCTGGGTGACACAGGTATTCTTTCTGCAGAGCAGATGAACCAGATTCCTGCCTGTAGAGATCTGAGACTGTATGTGTGTCTGTGTATATATATGTATTTATATCTGTATATGTATTTAATGAGAAAACAAGAGTGACCTCGATGTGTCAGACACCTTGGCCAGGGCCCAAAGGTAATGCTCAGAGAAGAACGTAAGAACAAAACAGTTCTTCTTATACTCCTCACAGTACTTCCATGATTAGGTTCCAGCTGTCCAAAAAAAAAAAAAAAAATTCTTTTGGTTAAAAAAATAAGGAAGATTTTTTTTCCCTTCCCCAATGAATGTTGGTTGCCTCAGTGTAAGAAGCTCCCATTCTACTGCCAATGAGTCTGTGAGTGAAGGGCAAGGGAAGGAAAACAGCCTCTGACTGAACTGCAGCCTCTCCCAGGTGGGAGTTCTTGGCCTTGCCTTTATTTGCCAACCAACCAGTGTTGCTGCTAACACTTCTTTACTCAGACTAAACTTTACACACTCAGTAGTGTGTAAAATAAGCATAACTGGCCTCCTACTATAGAATGTAATTCCCTCTGGCTTAATAGATCATCCTCTTTCCAGGAATCATGTGGACATGAGGAGCAGTGCTTTGTGGTGGGAAGCTCTGCTTTACTATGGCTTTCTGGTAACTGCTTTCTCTGCTAAGCTGCATTTCCATTCCTGTTGTGTGCTTTGTTTCCAGCCAGTGCCAAACACCAAAATAGATGTTTATCAGTTTGGCCTCTCTGCTTTGCAGTAAATCCCAGAGCCTAAAAATGCAGTAAATCTGGCTTTAAGATTCTTGGTTCCTGATAAGAAGAAGTGTTCTCCCAGTGTGAATTCACCAAGGTGTGTTTGGAGTATCAGGGCAGATTAAATCCCTACCAACTGACTTTATTCTGGTTCAGGGTTTCTCTATGGTACACATGTGCTTTTATGCCAGGTCTGATCTGGTCTGCTGCTGGCAAGGAGCCGTGTAAAATGCACAAATTCCACCTCTGGGGACTCTGGCTAATTTCAGAAATATGCAGTCCTGTGCCCACACCTGATCTGGATCAAGTCGTGCCATGGGGTGATTGGGTGGTGCGTGACCTGGTGTTGGTGCTCCTGTCAGTGTAACTTTGAATAATGAGATGAACCTCGTTATGTTCAGCCTGCTACTGTTTCTACTCCTGAAAAAACTCTGCAAGCACATACATGGAAAACATCTTGCATAGGATGAAATAGCAGCACTGTTACATTTTCTAATTATCTAAACAAAGTACCCACGGATCAGTAATACAGCCCCAACAATTATTAAATACTTCAAATTCAGACCATGCAGTTTATCAGCCTTTGTCTCTGCAAAGTATAATGTAGGCTTCCTTTTTCACTTTAAATAAAGTTTTATCTCTAAGTCAATCTGAATCTCAGTTGGAGGCATCAGGTGGCAGGAGGGGGATCTCTGGCCCACCCAGTTGGTTTGGACTAGAAGCTTTAGGAGAAAGCACGAGCTGACTCCCTGCCAGCCCTCCTCTCTCTGCTCTGCTGCCCAGCTTCAGGCTTTAAGACTTTTATCCTGAATAAAGCCTGGGAAAATACATGGAAAGAAAAGACTGTTGCTGACAAAGGATTATTAAAAGGATGCGAAAGGAGGATGAGTTTTTTAAATGGCTGTTCTTGCTGCGACTGTCCCTTTCACTGATTTACTCTGGTTTGCCAATGTCTGGTTCCTATCTTCATTTAACATGGATGCTGCTTCATGCCATCACTGTGCCCACACAAAGCATTCCCAAAACTCCTATGGGAGTGCAGACGGCCTCAAAGAGTGTTTGAAGGTTACAGAATGGTGGTTGTTGATTCATTTTTAAATTTTGTCTAAGTCTGTAAGGAAGTGCATCTTCCAACCTCTTTTCAGAGAATTTTAAACATATTTTTGTACTAAAAGTAATTTTGCATCTGTTCTTGCTTTTGCAAGTTGGTTCTGAGTTTAATTCAAGCAGAATGTTTTCATGCTTTCATCTAAAAATAGTTTGCCTACATTTTTTATCCATTAGTCCAAGAGAGGCTGTGGCACTGTTCTCCCACCTCATCATCCTGTTCTCTGTCAGAGGGCAACAGCAATGCCAAGCTGTAAAGATCCAGTCCAGTGCTTGTGTCTGGCCTCTCAGAGAAGTCACATGTAGTTTTGCTGGCAGTGCAAAAGCAGACTGTGGGTCTGTGATGTGGTCGAACCTATTGACAAGTTGCTGAGCTGTCTAGTGATGGTGTGTTCCAGTCCTCTCTTCTGCTCATTCCCTACAGAAGCTGCTGCTGTTCCAGTACAGTCTCATGGAAATGCTTGATGATGTTCTGTAAAGGCAAACAAGGAAAGATGGGATATCTGGTGAGGGACTGGGAGTAACATGCCCTAAGGAAGGAGAGCCACCACTAGGAACCAAAGATATTGATGTTTGCACCAAACTGTGAGAGGCTGCACAGAGATCAGGAAACCAGGGAATGAGCACAGCAGACAGAACAGCACGTGGAGGGAAACTGGTGTGAGTTTGATCTGTGACTTAGAGCAGAACACAAGCAGGGCAGGAGCCAGGTTTGGAAGAATACCCAACAGAGAGCAGCTACCTTAATGTGCTGGGCTGGACAGTGAAGAGTTGCAAGGTTTGTGTTATCAGGGACTAAACAAGAAGTCAAGTCCCCTGGTCAGCCTGTAGCTCCTGGTTAGTCTGGCCTGATTTTATGGGGTCCTTGCTGCCTGGGAAGTTGTTAATGGACAGATTGTACAGAGACAGAGCCCGACACCCAAGGGCTCCCCTTGGTGCAAATGCTGGAAGCCTGTGTTCAGTTATGATGAAGGCTCCCAAATTTATCTGAGCGCCATTTACTGTCTACCCCAGATACTTTTTAATGTAATCTCAGTGTAGATATTGCTGAGAAATCTCTTCTTTTCCCTAAAGCCATACTGGGAGAAGTTATGCTCTTGGAGAACATTCCCATTCCCCCACAATTCAAGTTTGTCAGAGGCTTCCATGAGGATTAAGGCCATGGCTGTTGTGTTTGGGGAGCTGGGGCCTTTGGATACTTGAGCAGGAAGCATGTCTGTTTTATTTTCTTACAATCAAGTTTTCAAATGGTTCTGCAATTGCTGTCACTATTGTCTTGAGACAATATTCAATTCATTGGATGTACTAATTTCTGTGCTGCTCTCCAGAGGCTGCCAAAGTTGTAACTCTTTTAATTGCAGTGTATGTGAACTTGAAGTCTGTAAAAGGTATCAGTAACATAATGACTCCAGATCTTGAGACATGAGAACTGAGATGGTGTGAAGGGTGATCACAGTACAGAAATGCCCAAACATCTCTGGGTTTGCCAGACTGTTTGCTGTTTCCCTGACTAAGAGGCAACATCAAAGATATTCACCAAGTGTCGGTGTGAACTGGTGTTTCAGTGTCTGGGGAGGCAGGTGATGCCATCATAGGCAGTGAGGGAATGCCCTGGATGGTGCTGGGATGGGGGAGGAAGGGCTTGCATTGGCCATTGCCGTGGGTGATCCGTGGCTCTGGTCTGTAGAGTTAAGGACTCTGTGGTCTTGCTGAACATGCTCATGCACTTGGTTGGCTTTGTTATGACTTACTCTTTTCTGTCACAGCCTTGCAAAGAGCCTCACTCCCTAATTTAAACCATACGGACTGTGATCATGTCATACTTGGAAAGAACCCAATCAAGCAAGACATAAGAGGGTGCACAGGCCTCACTTGTTTTAACAAACTTAAAGAAAACATTTATAAGGGGATATTCCAGAAATCTGAAAGAACTGATGATTCAGCTCACGGATTACACCGCTCCTCACATCTCCCATAGGCAAGACCATCTGAGACAAAGGTTGGAATTACAAAGAGCTTCACTCTTTCGTTGTAGATCCCTGTTTCTGGTGAAGCACATACACAGGTGTAACCATGAGCACCAACGGTGTTCACACACCTTTTACAAATCATTTTGTGCAACGGAGATGTTGCTGTTAATTTTGCTGACACACAGGATAGTGTGCCCAGCCAGCTCCTAAAAACCTATGCGAGTCCTCAGTGGTTTTCTGCTTGAGGTTCTGAAACAAAAACAAGTGTAAAGAAGGAAGTTGGTGGTGGAGGGTATTAGAGAACTGATAATCCCCCCAGTAAAAGGGGTGAGAAGGGAAATAGTTGTTTTAACCTTTTAATTTAAATGTTTTAATTACCAGGTGTTAAATCATTATTTCTAGAGAAACTTCTGTGCATGTATCACAGATGTGTCTCTGAGGTCATACCATTATTCAACCTTTAAAACAGCTCTTTCACCTTTTCTGAGCATTTTGTCTGGATTTGTTCTCATATCAAATTATTTCTTGTCAAGAAATAAAACAATTTTCAAGATACCATAAGTTGGTTTGTGTAAGACTCAGAAAGGGGCTAACATTTACATGTAAATGTTTATATTTATAGGGCACATTACTTCTGTTTGATTAGTCACAAGAAACAGTTAACTCCTGGGAGGGACAGCAGAGAAATTCAGCAGGAGAAATAGATTCTGTTACTTGTAGAATTTTAGCTTCTACATTTTTAATGAAGTCTGCTTAGTTTAATAATAACCTCATATAAATCCAGTAGAATGCATATGGATTGGTGGTAATTTTTTTAACTAAGCTCTGATGATACAACAAGCCACCAGGCAGACACTATATGATGAAAAGTATTTTTTACTTTCCAAATCGCCAAATTTCAAGTGTGGTTTTTGCAGTTCATTTACTTCTAAGAACAAAATTTTTAACTCTTAAAAATGTATCATCTTGTCTCTTTTTTAACCATTCCAATTTCATCTCTTATTAGATGGTTCTAATTAGATTTCATCTCTTATTAGAACCATCTTATTGGATGGTTCATGGTTACTTTTTCACTATTCTAAGCCAAATCTGTGTTTCTGGTGTTATTATCTGTGTTCTTGTAGCTCTGTGATTTTATTGCGTCATTTGGCTACTTTGTGTTTTTCACGTGTTGCTTCATAGGAATTACTCCTGAAAATAAGTAGCTGTGCCTTGACTTACATTGAAAACTCTTTGATTTTTAGCTACAGAAAACACACCTTTCAGCCAGCAGCAGTTAATTCCTAGTCTGTAGTTATGTCTTGAACTGATTAGGAAATGTATTGAGAGAGAATTTTCTCTCATTGGATTTTTAGACACAAGTTTCTGTTATTCCATAGCTGCCACTTTCGTTGCTGCTGTTTACTCACGTGTGGGATCGTGTCTAAATCCTTTCTCACGTCTTGGTCATTGGAGAGCTTTAAGGTGGGTCTGAGAACAGGCTGCTCACAATGGTCAGGTCTCTGAGATCTGCTGTAACCTGCACGTGGGCCATCAAAATTGTTAAAAATATTTGATTTGATGGATAATAAATGAATAAATGGATAAAAGACTGCTTTTCTAAAAATAGCACCCTATTTTGCATTAGGGGACTTGAGTTTTCCATTTCTAACAGTTCTTCAAAGTAATCAACAAAACTTCAGAAGGGCTGATCCCACCATAGAAAGGGGGAAATTATTGTTGTGCACATCTTTTTGTGGAAAATTAGGTGTGTTTTGACATGGTGTGAACAAGGAAGAATTCCACTGATGTTGGTGTATTTCTGCTATTGGAAGGCAGATCAGAAGGAGCCCCCCATGAACACGAGGCACTGCAGGGCCTCTTCACTGCTGCTGCCAACTCTTAACAGCAGTTCTTGGTAACTTGGGGAACTGGATAACACTGAAGTTCCAAGAGGCACATTGGGATGGCTGTAAATGTTGTTTATATTCAATACCTCCAGCAGATCCCGGTTTCGCCGAGAAACATTTTGGCCATCGTTTTGTGTCCTGGTCAGGCCTGATCACCACAGGGCCCTGGGTTCAGCTTGGAAGACACGAGTGGAGGGTGAGAAGTCACAGCCCTTCTGCAAAGTGTTCCCAGCTGTGCAAAGCAACACCAACACACACAGTGGAAAAGGGGGATCTTGTTTCCTGGAGTCTGTTTGGTTTTTGTTTATGCTCTTTCGTGACCAAGCAGATATAATTATTCAACTTTGCTTGTTCCAGCAGAACGTGCACTAGAAAGATCTTAAGATTTTTCCTCAATGAGTGTTAATTCCTCTTTTCCATGTTCTCCAAAAGGCTTTGTCGGCAGGTTTTTCTCTGGCTAAAAAGAGAATTCTTGCCTGAATATTACCCACAGATGTGCTCCTTGATAACCAGGCTTGACTCTACCGAGTGCAGTGGGTGGAATGATCAAATAGGAGAATTGAAGAATTCTTGGGCATCTCAACTTGTTTTGCAATAAACTCACAATAAATGTTGCTGTATTCCTAAGTGACCTAATCCTTCTTATGTCGAGCTCAAAGCAAAACTATGTGTGACAATAAAAACTCAAAACACTTAATTTTGTTATCCTGACACTCCCTCCTCCTTTCCTTTAAAGATGAGTCTTTCAGCCAATTTACTATTTGCTTCTCACTGTCTTTCCAGATTGAGGCTATAGAATAACTCTGTATATTGGTTAATTTTCAGATGGCAAGTGGTGATTGCACAGATCTGTTTCAGCACTCCTGACATACATATTCACATCAGTGAGCAAGGGACAACTTGGTATTTCCACCTCTCTCTGGGTCAGATCTTGCCTGCAGTTAAGCAAATGTTTATAAAATACTATTAGTTTCTCCTCAGCTTTACGTACAGTTGGTCTTCACAGTGAACTGGAGAAGGTGAAGTGTAAATTGAGTATTATTCAGTTTATTCCAAGGAAAGAGTCGTTTGTTAGGATGAGGAGTGAAGAAGGAAATTTAAACTAGAATCTTGAGGTCTTGTCTCTGCTTTATGTAGTTGAAACTACATAAATTGAAAATACTTGCATGTACTTGAAACGCACTTGAAAGTTCCCAGAGCAGTTTTCACAGAAATGGAGTTTTGGCAATGTTATCTTTGCCAACATTTTCTCTCCCTCAGACGTTGTACGATGTGTTTTTAGTTGCCACTGTCTGCCACGAGAGTGGTTCTGTTTCAGTGGCACTGGAGTCATTTGTGAGTGTTGGAATGAAATGCTTGGTGTGAAAACAAGATTTGACACCAGCCAAATTAGTCACCCACTTGTTTGGGAGGGTGCATATTGCCAGCTCACGCTCACTCGTGGGGCAGGCAAAGGCATAAAATGCCTCTGCAGCTCATAACACTTCAGCAACGGGAAGCAACTTGCGAGCTGGTTTTGACTGTGTGGAACTAGGAACGTTGTGTCTGTTTTGGCAAGGATGAGCTGAGTTTTAGCAAACCTAATCGTATGCCACTAGACTTGCACAAAGATGAAGGCATTTTCTGTAAATATTCTATGGGAATTGTCTTTAGGAAGCTCTGTGTGTTACACACACGTTTTCTTGCTCGAGGCAGTACTAGTGAGGAAACGGGGTGGTTTACTTGTCTATATGAGTTGGGAGGGAGTATCTTGTCTAATCCCCTTTGTTTTGGCTGTATTGCTCAGGGACACCTGCAGATGAAGTAAGAGTTTCATTTTCGAATTTCTTAGCTTTAGCTGACAGTCCCAAGAGCTGATATTTCTGTGTTGGTTTGAGACATGCTCCTGCAAGAGGCCCCAAAGAGAAGCTGAGTATGAGTGCCCTGTGTGGTACCTGTTCTACAGGTGCAGTGTTTACAGTGGCTGCTTCTGCCTCTGGAGCCATTTTTCAGTGCACTTTGCTGGGTGATATTTATCATGTGAACTTGAGTCAACAGATTTTGTAGTCAGAGCTCTCACTGGGATGTCTCTCCTCCTGCCTTTCCAGTGGCATCCAGTGTGTAAGTTGGAGCTCACTGTACTCCCTTTTTCATTACTGTGAAAGCAGGGGTGAGACCACACCAGCATTAGAGTTGATTATTAAGAATGGGTAGTTAGAGACATAAAGCTCAAAGATGAAGGTCTGTAGTTGTCAATATTTCACTGATAAACTGTCAGAAAAGTAGAGAAATCTTAAACCTTCTTCAGTGGAAGTCAACTGATTTAAGAACCTTTTTCCAGGCTGTGCTGGAGCCAGAAAATCTAGTTATCAGAGCAAGTTCAACCTCTGTCACTTCTGCTTCCCAGCTGCTTCTCTTGGGATGCAAATGGCAATTCAGAATTTCCATGCAAAGGCTGAAATCCAAATAATTATCCATCTTTCTGTGATTTCAAATCTCATAAGGAGTCAAGAATAAAAGCCATTTATTTCAGCCTACCTGGTCTCACCCCCTGAAAGAAAGCACCAGGATTATGAGCAAATCACCTGCCTGTCACCAGAAAAGATCACCAAAATTTTTGAGAGGTAGCAAAAGCCACAGCTGGAAACAGCAATTGCTAAAAAAGCTCTTCAAAGCTTTCTTCTTGACTTTGTACTCAAAGGCCTAACCCTGGGCCACCCCTCTGGCTCCCAGCCTACCCATTCCCACCAGGCCTGGTCATTTTGACTGCAGAGCAATGGAATTAGAGTATTGGAAACTACCTGTGCAACAGAGCATAGAGGTTTTGATCCCATCTGCACCCTCCTTCTCTCTCTTTTACAAGGTAACATGAAAGTATTATTAAAAAAAAAGAAAAGGTAGAAAGTTAGAAAAGACAAATAAGTTCCATCTGCTACAGCTCTAAATGGGATGCTATGCCAGCAAAAGGAGAAATGATAAGGGGTTTTGAACAGTTTGAATATTTTGTCATCCAAGCAATGGCTAACTTTAACCTTTGAGTCAAAAGATGAACTTTCCTTTTTTGACCTTTTGTCACTCTCTCCAATGACAGTTGTGGTCTATCCCTACACCCTCTTTTGTACTTCGGAGCTGATTTGACAGGTGTGTGTTTTACTAATTCAGTCTTGAAGTATTTATTTTATACAGTCTGATGGGGTGTGGGCAGTGTCAACAATTACCTTTGTGGTGCAGGGAAATCACTGAAAATGAGCTGGAACAGACAAACACAGCAAGGCCATTACTGCCACTTCCCTCTGGAAAGAACTGCAGCTCATTCCAAGAGCTATGACTAAATATTGATTTCTGAGCCCTTTAGTTCTCTGGAAGGGTTTGGATAAAGACTGTGCAGGTGGCTCTCCCTTCTGAAGAAAGATGCCCCATTTGCATCTGGTCCCTGGAGCACCTCTCTGTGTATGTCTCCTTGTCATATCCTCCTTTAAACTGCCAAATCTTACTAAGCCAGAGTATGTGTGTGGACCTTCCGCTTCTGGATCAGCTGTAGAGCAGAAATGCTCACGTTTCAGTGTTATTGTGGACTGGTGCTATGGACTTGTTGGCTCACCTGGCAGCCTCTCCATCTTTAACTCCAGAGTTTGATTTTCACGGTGTATTTTGGATAAAGCAGAGGGAAGTGAAGGAATGTCCAGAGATCTTGAAGCTTTGTGTCATTTGCTGCAGTGCTTGTATGCCCGATTAATTATTGCCTAATTATAAACCCTCGGGGTCACACTTTTCACCAGTGAGAAGAAAACGTTTCGCAGACTGCCAAGAATTATCAGATTTTCCATCCCAGCTGTTTTCTGATTAAATGGCTGCACCATGAATTTCAGAGAGCTGTTCAGCTGCACTTGGGGATGGTTTGCTGTTTGTTTATCCCTCTAATGTCCTGCCAGACAGAACCTCTACTTCTCCTCTCTCTCACCAGAGGATTTTTGGTATCCAGCAGCAGTGGACAGGTACGGCTGAAATGACACACTTGGTTTTCCCTTTTTTCATCTCAGAATGTTGCTGTGCCCACTGCAGGGGAAGGGGACAGAAGTACAGTAATGCTCACACTGTGTAGCAAATCAAAGGAATGGGGGAATTCCTTTTTTTTTTTCTATTTAAAAATGGAACAAAACTGTTGAGAAAACCTTGGAAAGGGTTTAGGCTGGGGTTCTCCTTAACTCTCACTGGTCTTTCCAAAAGCAAAGAAACTCAGTCCTTGGCATCGTAATTGCCAAACATCCTGACGTCTCTTGATGCACTTGTTGAGTGTATCTTGGAGCCACAAGTAGGAGACTATCAGAACTCCCATGATCTGCACGAAAAATAGACCCTGGTTTGCTCTCGGTCTCTGGAGATCTGCTTTGTGTGACTGGGATGGGGCATATTCCAGAGTGAAAACAAGAGGCAGCTTGGAGAACACGTGACTACTGGGCAGCTCCTCTGGGGGACAGAAGGACTTCCAGGCAGCTGCCTGGCTTAAGCCAGCTCTGAACCTGGTGGGGGTTAAGTCAATGTGGGCACAGCCTGGGTGAGCTGCTCACTCGAGATCTCAGTCAGAGGGAGGGACCTTGGCTGAAGATAAAAGTAGGGGAGAAGTGGGATGGCAGGGATGCATCCCATTGAGGGGTTAACCCCTAAAACAGTGGATCAATATGGCCCTTTGTGAGCAACAAGCAAAATGTTTAGTCCTTGTGAAGACTTGAATCTCAGAAGCTGCTTTTCACTTCTTGATTTGGCTGTGACGTGTTAGGAAGAACTGACAGAGCATTCGAAGGTGGAGAGAAGAAAAGGGTTACCGTGAAGAGATTTCGTGGTAGATAGGAGAATAAGGAGATAAGAAGAATAAGCCTTAGAAGAGCTCAGAACCTCCTCATCATTTCTATTTGAATTGCTAAGCTTCCGTGAGCACCAAATTTAACACAGTGACTGATGGAGAACTTGCAGGTCCCTAACAAAGCACAAAGCAAAAACAGAAAGGATGGTAGGAAGACACTGATTTGTGCAAGTTAAATGAGTCTATTGCAAGAAAGGACCACATTAAACTGGGGTTATTCATTTATCAACAGCACAGTCATTTAATAGATATGCAATGTATTTTACTGCTGTTTTGACATTAGGCTCTGGCAGAGAACTGTCTCTAAACACGAGAGATATCTATCACAAAAAAAAACCCAGGGACCAACTGGTGTCCTAAGAAAAACAGAGGTCAGAAATCTGAATATCAGTGACCTCTGAGGAACTGCTGAAGTGCTGTGAGATGTGTATTTTAGAGAGTGATGGCTGAGGGGAGGCAATACACGTGTGTTTGTAAGAAGGCGGCAGTGAACACACTGCTCTAAGCAAAGACACAGAATAAAAACCAACAGGTAAGAGAATTCCAGTTGTTCACTGGAATAGATTATTTAAGGAGAATCACTATCTTTGCAGATTGCAAAATCCAGTTGGGATAAACACCTGTTAAAAGTTGTGTAGATAGATTTGTTCCAGCTTCACATCTGGGTGTTAGATCCATATTCCATAGACTATATAATAAATACTTGCAGAAGTGAAACATCAAATTTCTCAAAAGGCAACATGCAGAAAGTTCACATTTTTGTCCAACTGTGCTTTATGGGCAACTTAATAGAACAGACCTCAGAGGTTCAAACAAGAGAAAAATGATGTTCACTTTGTCTTAGGACAGTGAAGTCTGTTATTAGATCTGTGCCGTATCCATTAGGACGTGTTGGCCCTGTCAATAATTGATGTAATTTAAACTGTGCAGTAGGAGGGGATCTCTTAAGGGTATCAAAACCAACACAACATCTGAATTAGTAAGCAAAATAAAATTGTTTCTAGCAAATGTCTCTATCCTCTCTGGCTTCAGGGGAACTGGGACCTTTGCAGACTCACAGGGGTGTGATGAGCACATGTGTGCCGAGGGGCGTTTTCAGCCACTGCCATTTCTTGTTTGGAGGATTTAATGCAGAGACTTGTTTGAGATCAGGTACCTCCACTGTCAAAGCATCATCAACAACCTGAATCTCTTGGGAGGAAAACCAAAACATCACATCAACCCGCTAGTCTGGTCTAAATTTTTTATTTACTTATTTATTTTTTCCCCCACTCCCTCAAGCATGCCCTGGGCCAAAGGGAGTTATTTGGGTTTTAGATCCAAAAGTTTTGCTGATATTCCACAAAAATGCCAGTTCCCAGTCTGTTCCATGTGCTGCCACCTTCGGTGACTTTGCCAAGCACCTTCTTTCTTGTATTAAAGTCTGATAAGCTCAATCCCCCTGTTTCTGCCCTTCACAAAGTATCACAGCTCTCAGCGTAGACCCCAGTATTTGCTCTGTACCTGTCTGTGCCCTGCAGCATGTTCTGGATTCAGCCACTCTGTCGGTAGCTTTCACAACAGCATCAGAACTCCTGGAATACACTTGGGTTTGCCAGCATAGGAGGTTTTTATTCCCGAGTAGAGACCAAATATAGATAAATGAACTGCTTAATTTCAAAATTAATACAGAAAATTGAAAAAGAACATTATATTTGTGTTAGGGAATTTTAAATTGACCTGCTCCCCAGATGTAGGAGCAATAGGCTCGTGGTTTCTTCCCCGAGAATTTGATCCTGCGAGCACAGCTCATATGGAGCAAGTCCTTAGTCACAGAACAGTTTGTTTTGACAGTCCTAAATGATCCATACGAGTCACCCTTGCTGTACAAGAATTAAGTAATGTCTCCATGTCAGCACCTTGCAGAGAGCATGCTGAAGTTAATTTGCACCCCAGGTCGGAGCCCAGATTCTTTCAAAGGAGTGACTTCGAGCATAACTTTGGATGTCTGTAGACCTTGGCTGAGGTCTTGGCAGCACCGTGGGTGTGAGTGTCCTGCACAAGACCAATGAGGAACCAGAGCAGCTGTTCCCAGGCCTTGGGTTTGACTTATGACTAGTCACAGAAATTGTCCAAATTCATTTTACTGCTGTACACCTCAGCAAGTAAAGATCTATTAAATTACCAATGGTAATTGCCATCACTTGTTTCTGGCACTTTGTGTTTTAAAAAATGACGGAGTCTTTACCTGAAGGTTGTTCACTTCAGTGTGTTACGCAGGACAAAGGAGATCCACAGGTATTCCCACACTCCTCTGCTTTTGCTGGCAGAGTGTGAAGCCAGAGACTTCATGTAATGAACTGAATGATGATTCTGTGCAGAGAGTAAAAACCAATGACAAACATCACCGCTGTGAGCTTAATTGCCCTGTCATTTACCCCGTTAGAATGATGCTTAGAGCTAGTATTAATCAAGTATTATCTTCAAGAGAGAGAATAACTGTGCAGAGTCAGATCTTGCTTTTCTATGTTACTCATCCTTAATTGCCTGCATTCAACAAAGGACAATTCAGTTTGTGTGGAAACAGAGGAGATTTCAAAGGGAGAGCTACAAACAGCTCCTCTCTGAAGTGCTCCTTGATGGAGCCATGGTGGAGCAGTATCTACAGAGCCAATTCCAGCTGCAGGTTATTTCAAATTTATCTAGACAAAGCAGAAAAGTTCTGGATTATTGCTAATGCACACTGCAGACAGAAGCCTGGGATGCAAAGAAAGGTCAATTCATAAACCTTATCTAAAACTGAACAGCTGGAGAAAAAAGTCAAGTTTTTCATTCTACCTTCAGGATAAAAGATGCTTGGAAGTAAAAACATTTGGAAGAAAAAGGGCATTATCTACCAGATTTATAGCATATTTTTTTCAAAGTAACTGTTCTACTTATTTTCACTGTACCAGGCAGGTGCATTCACGGTCTCTTCAATGTTCCTTTCATTTGTTCAAGTTTCCTTTCACCCACTTATTTCATTTGTGACCGAGGGTAATCTGGATTTCTTTGGGTCAAAGATAAGGATAAATATCAAAGGACCAAGACATGCACTGGATGTTTGTTCTTCACCTGCTCTGTGCCTGTAGGTGCCTTCCGGACTCGTAGAGCTGAGGATGGACATGTAATGATGCCATATGAAACAAGTTTAAAGCATTCTAATATGGTAATATCTACTATTTGCTTTGTTCTGTTTTAAATAGCTCCATGACTTGCCAGCTCAGGGGAGGAGTTGGTCCAGCACGATCTGTCTTAGTCCAGAGGACCTCAGTGGGATTTACAAACAATATTTTCAGGAATCTTGTCAATCATCCCTAAAACCAAACACCTTTGACATGTACCACATGAGCACCACATTAACAAATAGATGTGGAAAGGGACCCATTCATATCCACCTCATTGTACCCTGCATCCAGTTTGTAATGCAAAAAAATAACTACTTGTGATTTTGCTCAGTCGTTGTTCCTCTTGGTATCTCAATAACAACAGCATGGCATTCTCTGAAGTCTTTGTACCAGTGATTTAGATGGGAAAGTGCTGGTGAGATTTGGCCCAACCTTTTTCCCTATTGCATTTTCCTCAGTCCTTTCCATGTAAAGAGCTGGATGCTGTAGAAGGATGTAAAAAACCCTGTTCCATGGATGTGAACCCCAAATTCTTACCTGTAGATGTCTAGAACCAAAAGGGAGATTTGTAAAGCCTGGCGGGTCATAAAAGCCTCTAGTAAAGGAAATTTAAGGTTATTTGCTTGGAATTTAAGTTTTTCTCTATCTACATCACAGATTTTTCTAACATACAATCTAAACTTTTTTCAATGCAAATTAAGCTGCTACTCTCTGACTTTATAGACAGTGATCAGTCAGTTGTATACTACAAACTGTTTTCACCTGTGCCCTGTCTTTTTCTTTCTAAAGACATCTACCTTGTTTAATTTTTCCTTGCATCACCTTTGGCTGTCCTCTGAATTCTCTTCTCTCTGAGGTCTGTCCATCTCTGATGGTGACAACTGGACCCTGTCTCCCAGCTGAAGAGTCCCCAGTGAAAACAGAGCAGAAAAATGACTTTCCATGACATACAGATGACACTGCCAAAGCCAGGCCCACTTAGGGTGCGTTGTTTGCAACCATGTCTTTGACTCCTGATAATTCCATGATCACTACCATCCTCCCAGAACGTTTGGGACTGCACACGTGAACATATTCCCTCCTCCAGACATCACAGTGAACTTCCTTTTGTTTGCTCTCACGCCATGATTTGGGATCATCTTTCCAAGATGCTGCTGTTGAATTTGCATTGTCTTCTGCAGTATTTGCAGCCTTGGTGCTGCCAGTTGCAGGCACACAAAGTGTGGAGGACAGAACAGCTCATCAGGACCTTTGTTTTTTCAGGAATGATTTGGTGCTTTCCTTGCTCTGTACTTCAAATTCATTGTGAGCATCAAATGCCACTGTGGGATGGGAATAGATTTTTTAAAAAGAAGTATTGGAAACTAAGTATGAAAAAAAGGGTTGTCCCTTTTGCCATCTATAAGGGGTGGGGGGCTGACCCTTAAAAGGAACGGTGCTGCTTGCTGGGATATGCAGGTGGGCTGCTGTGCTTTGCTTTTATGAACATGCAAGAGCTGCAATTACTGGGGGAAAGGGCAAAGCTTTTTTATGAGAAGCAATCACAGGGACTCACTTTTTCCAAAAGGTACATTGTACTTGCTCTCAGATTGTTGCGCTGTGTGGTGATGAATAACACTTGGAAGCAGATGTCAAAAGCATCAGTGCTCAGTGGAAATAGTACATTTTTTCCATTTTATGTCTAGTTTAGACTATATTAAAGAGGAGGGAAAAAATTTAAAAGCTGAAAACATGTTGAAACAAGTTAGAGTTGTAACAGAACTGACGACAGCCAGGAAATTCCAAGTTTGGGTCCTCACTCCATCCTCTTTGGGCACTCAGACTAAGAGTTCACCATCCAAGCCCGTGGGTTAGTGTTGGTCACAGCAGCTTCATCCTTGGTTTTTGCTGTTATGTGTGTGCCTGTTTGATGCTGGCTGATTTTCTCCTTTCTTTTGATCTTTCGTAAGAATTTATGAAGTCCATGTCCTGCCCCGTGTGCCTTCATACCAGCTCAAAGCTGTCAGGGAACTATGAACTTTATAAACACCAATCTAAAATGCTCTGCATCCCAGAAAGGTCACAGAAGGTTTGTTCTAGAGACAAGAATGAACACAAATATGAACTTCTATCACTGTTTATTAAAGCATGTGATAATCACATAAACATTGCAATATTTTCTTTGCATGTGTTAGTAATAAAAACTTTCCGTACTACTAAAATGTGAATATTTAAATCATGTAATGTTATTTTTCTTGAAGGTAACATCAAATTATATTTTACTCAAATGTTGACAACAAAAACTGACGTGACTGGGTTTGCTTTGGTGCTGCTATGAATGGCACAGAGCAGTTCCATGAGGACACAGTGAGGCACAAACCAGATTACATATTAATAAATGCAGTGTAACCATGCCAACCTTGAGGCCCATGCTCTGTTTACCCTGCTCCTCTGATGTGGCCAGATTGTGCATTTCTTCCATTTGTTAGATTTGGAAAGGTGATATGACCTGGAGATTTATAGACCATAAGGATTATGGTCAAAAGTGGGCTACTGTGGTCATGTAGAGCAGTTATGGATCACAGCGATCAATCCCTGTTGAAACAGAAGAATTCTGATCTTACAGTTTCCACTGATACATCACAGTCTGTCTTTACTTGTTCCAACAGTTGGTAACCAGAGTGTTAAATGTGCTCCTCAACTCTTACTCTGTATTTGTGCACCTTCTACCCCTTGGACTCGAAAGCATTTTATTTCTCAGACTCCTTCTCTTAGGTACTTACAATGTTAGCATGGAATCCTCTCCTAATAAGTTAAACCAATGTCACTCCCAGACACCTGTACCCAGAACCTGCCCAATTATTAATCCTGAACCAAACCGAATAAGGCCAAGTCAGAATTTGTCGATGCCAAATCTTGGGGTGGCAACTGCACCAGTACCAAACCCAGAGACGATGTGTCCACACTTCCCATGTAGGATATTCCATGTTTGAGAGTTCTTGATGACCTGCCTATCCAGTGTGAGCCCTGAAAAGGATCTGGAGTGGCTGTGGAGCAGATGGAAGCCCCTGCAGGAAGGCTGTAGGCTGAGTGTATGACCCGGGGTTTGGCTGTACTGAGGCTGGTGCTGCTGGCCCCGCTTCCCACGGGATGCAGATCCCTATCAGTGACCAAGCTCTTCCTACTTTCTCCTCCCACAATGTTTTCTACAGTCATCCTTGGCCAATGTTTATTTTTTGCTTTTTCAACACTAGAATGTGTTGCCATAGTCCCAAAATCACTTGTGATTATCAGTAGGCAAGTGTATTTCTGGCCCTCCTTTTAAATGCAGACAATTGATTAATCTTAGTTAATTTTAAATCTTCTTAATATCTCCCACATTGATTTTGTCTTTCTGGTTTCTCAATGAACAGCTTTTGCTGAAGGTCAGCCAAAACAGCCTTCTGTAAACCCCCCTTGATTTGGGCTAGGTGTAAATGTTCTTTGAGTTTTGGGGATTGAATCACTTGCTGTTATCCCTGTATTTCCCCATCTGGGAAGGGAGGCTGACCAGGCTGTCTTTGGCCAGACTGTCCAACCTACCCTTTTTAGAAAACTGGCACACCACCAGCTTTCTTTTAGTCCTCTGGAAATTCCACTGTCTTTCAAGAATTCCAAATATTCCAAGACTTATGATGTCGTGCAGTCTTGAATCCAAACTCCCCACCACATTTCCCTTCACAAAAATAACCATGAACTTTCTAAATTCAATTTATTTCTTTAAAGCATTTCCAATGGTATAATGTTTTGTAGAATGTCTTTTATTGCAAAACCTAAATTTGAAGCCGAAAAGCTGGTTGGCTTTATCTTTAAAAACATGTTTTTTAAAAGATTCTCATTGTTCTACCCAAGCCATTCCAGGCTGTGGTATAAATAATTGTTTTAGTGTCTATTATCCTTAAACACACTGTGTGAAGAAAGTGAAATTCCAGCTGGACATGTGTAGATAATTAATTTGGGGCAAGTTGTATCTCAAGTATCGAGGGTTTGAATTTTCTGTTTGAAGTAGATTCATCATTTATCTAAACACAAGGCATTAATGTGTGCTTTTTGAAGGAATATGATCAAAACCACACTGCAGACCAGGTTATTTTTAGAAGCCAGAGACTCTGGACACCCAAGGGGTGTTTAAGTTAAGTACAAATTATCAACTCCCGAGTACCTAAAGCAACAGGAAAACTGTGAGGGACAAGTTTCAGAAGAGCCCTGGCATCCGTTGGAGTTATTTGGTAGACTGGGAGCAGGGTTATGGCTGTTCTGAGGTTTGAAGGCTCCAAGGAGGAGATCACAGACAGCATGGAAAGAACAGGGTCAGCGGGTGAGGCCATCCTGGGGCTGCAGTGTGTGCTCCCAGTCATAGGAAAGGATGATCGCAGCTCCAGGGTTTTTTGAAGGCATGTTCTAAAGTTCAAAAGCATCTTGTCTGGAGCTGTTCCTCTTCTGTTGCCCTCTTGATGTGAATGGAAAATGTTGTAGCACTTGAACAGGTCCTTGGAAGGTCTTTCAGAAGCAGGAGCTGCAAACAAGACACGAGTGCTCATTTGTCTGAGCAAGGTGAAGGATCCATGGGAATTTTAGCCACACAATTGCATTCTCCTGTGCTTGATAAAACTATTTGTTCTCAAAGAAACCTATTTTAACAGTGTAGCTGAGGCTAGATGCTTATTCCTGATAGTGTTCGTTTTACAAGCTCTTAGTTAAACTCCAAGGCTTGATGCCTTTGGTGGTTTGGTTTGTCTAAAGTGCCAATGGAAATTGTCACACATTAAACTAATGCCAGTTACTGTCTATTTAAAACTGAAACTGCCTCAGTGGTGGATATATACACTTACAAGTTTAAAGCATTTTAAAAGCAGGAACCTATTAAATACAGAACAGTTTTGTAGCATGAGAACCACTTTCTCTCTTTTACAGCTGAGGGAAAGCGATGAATAATATACAACAGTGGCAGAGCTGGTGGGAAAATTCTGGAATGTTGAACATCAGGGCACCTTCAAGGACCCTGTGCTTTCCTTTGGCTCATATGGCTTCTATTATTTACAGCATTTCACTTTTTTTATCGGTGGCTTTAATATTAAAAGACATTATCCTTGGTGAACTTCTGTTTAGCAAATGTGCTTTCTGCCTTCAATCTGCTAAATGCAACCCAGAGCTCCCAAGGTCACTGCCAAGTTAAAAAGCCCTATGAAAATGGACAAAACAACCAAAATCAAGCCAAGGTCAGTTTTCCTCACCCCAGTATTGTTGTCAGGGAGCATAAGGACTGATCCGACCTTAATGAAATATTTGGAAGTGCTGCCTTGTAGGGAGCACAACTGATCTCCAGTATCCCTGCCAGATCACGCTGCTGGCAACGTGTGGCATTTGTGGGTGAGAATGAGGTTTTGATGCTACCTTTTATTAAACTGGGAAGAAGAATTAGCTGGAGTCCAATGCAAGCAGCACCCCATCCAATTATCTGAGTGGGCAGTGAAACGGGATATTTGGGGGGTGATGGGGACGTTGACAGTGAACGTTCAAACTCTGTGGCATTCACCTGGCTTTGAGATTTGCTACAGATCGTGAGTTCAGCCCTGATTCAGTAGCAGACACAGGAGGTAGCAAAGCATCAGTTGGCCCTGGTAGTGCTCATGGTACTCTTCTTAGGTTAGGGGTTCTATCCCTCTGCTTTCCCATATAGTGTCAGACACACTTCTAAAACCCAACAAACTATAAATAATAATAACAACCCACATGAAAATTTATGATCTTGCCTCATATCTGGTTTAGGTTTTGGGCTTTGTTAAAAACCTGCAAACAAAAACCTGCGTATTTGTGGGTTTGCAGTGACCTCACTCTGAAATCCTGGCTGCCAGGGCAGCAGCCAGAGCCCTGTGGTGTGTGTCCTGCAGGGTTACTCCCACCCCTTCCTCAACCTGCCATTGTGTGAGAGCAAGAACCAACCCATCAAACCTTGGGAAGATTTGTTATTTATGGGACCATCACAGGAGTTGGGAGGGTTTCGGCTACACTCCTGTGAGGTTGGGTTTTCAGTTTTGATTGTAAGTCTTTATTCTGCCAATATGCTGCTCTCACTGTGTGGTATCAAGTGTTCTCACTTCTTAGAAAGTCTTTGTAGCTGGAATATGAATTTTTCTTCGAAAATAGAGTTGCTCTTAAATTAGGATATTTTCAGCTTTCCCAACCTGTGAAAGCTCATAGAGGAAGGTAATGCACTGAGTTAGCAAGTCTTTGTTATCACTATCTGTAGATGATTCCCAAAATGACTTTACTCCCTGCTAGAGCAATAAGTCTTTCCTTGTACTTCTGTGAACATCTGCAGTCCCACAGGAAAATATTCTGCACAATTACAGTGAAGCATTTTTCCAGGAAATATGTGCAAATTGTGTCAGTCAATCAATAAACAAACCTCTCTCTTGTTTTTATCTTTGGTTCTTGTAAAGGCTGCAGTCAGAGCGCTGCCTCTCTTGGAAACTTCTTTTACAAGTGCTGTAAGAGTTTGGGAAATCTGTCAAACATCCCGAGCAGCTGCTGAGCAGAGCCTGCGATCCCTGTGTGCTTTGGCACCGGGGGGATGCACAGGAGCAGGAGTGAGTGCAGGGACTGGCCTTTGAAGTCTGCCTGGTGATGTTATATTATTCTTGGCTCTCTGGGCTTTGGAAAATACACTGCATGGAGTTCTCAGCGTTGCTGGAGCGCAAAGCTCTTCTCGAGGCTGGGGAGGGGTGGTTTGAGCATCACACTCGCCTGTGAAACACCTCAGTCATTTTGCTGCTGAAATCGTGTTATTTTATTAAATTCCCATTAGGTTTTTCCTTTCTATGACTGGAGCAGTCCCCCAGTTTGTTTCCTGGGGTGTTTCATGCTTTCACCACAATGCTGATGAATCCCCTCGTCTACATTTGCAAAAGGGTTTTGTAATGACTAAATCACAGCTGAATTTTCTGCTTTGGGATTGGATTCACCTGCACCCCTCACTTGGAAAATAGAACTATTTCACCTTCTATTGCATCTTCCACCCACAGCTGAAAAAGCTCTTTATAACCTGTTAACACACTTGAGTTCAAAAAACAAACCCACACTTCTGGAGTGCTTAAAAATTGGAATATGGGATGTTTTCAGGCGTTTCTCTGGTACTGCCCTCTGAGAGGCGGATGGGAATGGATGAACCCAGGGTGAGGAAGGTGCTGTGCTACAATAACACTTCTCTGTGAGGTAACAGCAACCTCTTTTGGGAACAGGAGTGTCTGGAAGGCACTGCCACTCTGTGAATGGCAAAGTGACAACAGCTGGGCTGAGCTGTTATCGCTAACACACACGAGTGCTTCCCCTTTAGTTAAGGGAAAAATAAGAGTAGGGAAGATTCAGTAACCAAAGGCAGGGACAGGACAGATGAGAAGATTTAAGCTACAGGAAAATGGGCTTTTTTCAAGGCAGACTTGAAAACTCATATGGCTGTTGAGGAGAGTCTTAGTCTCCTCCAGCTGCAGCCCGAGGAGTCATCCTCCTCTGGTACAAAGAGGATAGCTTGCACTCTTAACTACAAAAGCATGTGGAGTCCCTAGTGCCAAGTTCTACTTGCCAAATATTGCTACAGATCTAGAGCTCTTTTCTTCTTCTGTTTCAAAGTTTTTGTTTGCTACTCTCTGGTTTGGTCCTGTTTTCCTACATGCACACTGGCATTCACATGTGGAGAAATGCAGGTCTTTGTTGTCATTGTTGTCATTGTTGTTATTATTATTATTATTATTGTTCCTGGTTTTATTTCAGTGGATGCCTCACAGCTACATTTTTCTAAGCTTTAAGTTGCAGCACAACGTCTGTAAGCCCGTTGTGTTATCTCCCCTTATGACCTGAGCAAAGTATTTTCTTCTGAGCCTTCTTTATACCTCCATGTCAGAAAACAAATACTCTTATGGCTCAAATCCCAAACCAAGCTTTAGATAAACATTTTTTCATCATCTCAAATTGAGCTTTGATTGTACTTCAAGACAAGTAGAAATAATAAGAGACTGAGGAATTCTCACGGACTTGTAAATCCGTGGCAAGTCTCTGGTGTGGGAACAATGCATGATTTCATTCAAAATTTGTAGCAAACCTAAAAAAGCTTTTGCAAAGATTCAAACATTTTAAAAGGCTTTACAACCCAACTGCCTAAACATGTAAACTATTGTTGCAAATGAGCCTGATTTTGTGTGACCCAAAGGTGTTGAAGCAGGCTTTAAAATACTACTCTTCTCCCTCTTATTTTGTATATTCTTATCTTCTTGTGCACATTAAAGTGATGGTGGTTTTTTTCTGGGGGGAACACTGTAAAGTTAAAATAAATTTTATTATTGATAAAATGAACTAAGATTGTAAAAGAGCTCCCTAGATCTCCGTGTGAGCATTAATCAGCATCAGAGGGGAGGTTCAGGACCTGCTGATTTCACTCGTGATCTTCCAGCTGACGGAGCCCAGCTGGAGCAGCCACTGCCCTTCTGCCTTTCTCCAGGTGAAGCTTGCTCAGGTGGGGTTAAATATCCAGCACTGGCAGGTCTGTGTGTAGCTGATGGGTGAGGAGAAAGGGAAGGAAAATAGGAAGAATAGTGGGAATGCCTATGTAAGAGAAATGAAGAGTTTCCCTGGAGTTTCTAAGGAAAGTATTTCTGCAGTTCACTGAAGTCTAATTTATTATTCTCTCTTGCAGGAGAAGCAGGGGCAGAGCAGCACTGGAGAGGGGTAGGTAGGCCTTTAGGAAGAAGGCAGTTAAAGGAAAAGAGGAAGGCACTGAGGATGGAGAGGTGCCAATGGCTGCAGATGGGGCTGAGCACGACAGAGCTGCCACCAACCCTTTGGCTGGTGGGGAAGAGCACGGCTGGGGCATAAAGAGGCAGTGGCTGGTAGGGCATGGAGAGATGGATGAAAACAAGTTCTCACATTTCCTCTATCTGGGGCGGTCTCCAAACAGCCACGGGAACAGCCAGTCAAATGTGGCTTCCCATAGTAAAGGCACCTGTGTTTGTTTTTAAATAAAACAGCTAAAATAACTTTGCTGTCCTTCTAGCACTGCGATGTAACTGGGGAGCCCTGCACTTGCCGGTGGCTGGTTGTGATGCACAAGTGAGGTCACAGGGATGCATTTTATAGACCCACATGTGGTTTAAGAAGAAAGAGTAAGAATAGCTACTGGCTGCCAGGCGTGGGAGGGTAGGAGTGAATGGCAGCAGGCCAATGCATCCAGCAGGAGTTAAGCAGAGAAAATATTCTGATAAATACTCTCATGCTTTTCATTTGCAACGACACTTGTGAAATCACCTTCACAAAAGGGAGGAGCCATGAGTAGGAAAAAGGCAGGTTGATATCAGGTTGCTTTTATTTGGCTGAAGCCAGGTAACAGTCGTCAGAGTTAAACAAAGCCCCTGAACTGGCTACAGGCTACAGCAGTACATCAGTACTCTTTCTGCTTCCCTCTTATCAGAGATACCACCATTTGCTTGCAAAACTGGGCTGCTGTAAACTGCAAGATGAGTCTTTTAGAATGCCACCACACTGACTGCTACACCGTGTGCTGAAAATGCAGCAAGGGCAATGCCATTCCACGGGAGAGCTGCAGAATTCCTTCCCAGGTACCTGGACTTAGTGGAGAGTAGGGAGCTGTTTGGGCACCAATTTCATGTACTCGTGTACTGTCTTCAGTTACATGGTGCTGTATTTATTCCCTCTTTTCTTAGTCACCAGAGTTCTGGGGGCTCAGCTAATGAGATTCTACAGGAAAAAAGTTCACCATAGAAACCGTTATGGAAAGCAATTTATTGCCATGCTCCTAAAATGGTTTAATCAGCCTCTGGTTTGTTATTTGAAAGAAAAATAGTGTATTATCAGGAGTTTAAATATGTGTAAGATAAAAAGTCACAAAGCAGAAAAGTTGCTTCTTCACCTTCTTCTACTCATTCATGTGAGAATTCCCCTCTGTCACCGCCTGTTTTCCTTCTGGACACGGCCGTCACCCTGCCAGCCTGCAGTAGATGCTGAGGCTTCAGCAGAGGGCACATTTTAATATCTTAGACAACTGAAAATCTGTGAACCAGCACTCACACTAAGGAAACAGGCCTGTGAGTGCCTCACGAGCCTTGCCAGACCTGCTCTGGGCACTGCAGCACCTGCTCTTGTGCCCTGCTGAACACTTCCCTGGTTCACAGCAAGAGTTACGACCAGGTGTCGTGGTGTGAGTGAGCTGCCAGTCAGCTCCTCTGGCTCCACACCAGCTCCTCCTCCCATTCTCCTCAGTGTCCCTGGAGCTGTGGCTCACACAGCCAGCTCAGTCTGAGCCCTGCCTGGCGTGTGTCGGGAACAGCCCCGTCACACCCTCCCTCCCAGCCCCTTACAGACCTGAGCCTGATGCTCCTGGGACATACAACATCTCCTCAGTCTGTGGTTATTTCTGAAGGATCTTTGCTGCTGCTGGATGCCCCAAATAGCCCAGAACTGAGCAGGTGGGTTTGCTGCCCTGGGCAGTTTGATGTTTAATTGCCTGTGCAGTAGCACCTCTCCAAGCACAGGTTCCAGGCAGCCAAAGCCCCAGAACCTTGATGCCCCATGTGAAGAACACAATGTTCACCTGGTGCTTGTTGCCAAGATTTGAAGGATGATTTTTGAGACCAGGGCAGCCTATAAACTCTCACATTAGCCTGAGTCACTGTTCTGGCAAGATAGGCCTAATTTCTCTTTATATAAACTTATCTCTAAAGCACTTTATCATCCTGCAACTGCTCTAACACAACTGTTTACATCAGGTAGGGGAAACGACTCTGTGGCAGGTCCTCCAAAGAAATGAAGCAAACCCAGATATTTTATTTTTGTGCTTTGTCTTAACACTCAACTCCCCTGTGGATCAGGAAGATCTCTCAGTTTTCCATGCCAGTCTGTCTTATCCTTCCCAAGAGCATTGGATCAGTTCATGTAGTTTTCATAAAGACTCCAACTCTTCCACAAACACACTGACACAGCTCAGAACTGGCCACTGGTAAACAAGAGTGGTAATTGCTGGTAATTACACACCACAAGGACGAGGGAGGCGTTTGAAGGGAGCTGCAGGCTCTGCAAGACAACAATTTGTAGCTGGATTAAGCTGGAATTAACCCAGGTCCCAGAAGTGAAAAGACAGCGTTTCTAAGCCTAAAGCAACACTTGTCTGCCAGTTAGCCTGGAGTGTGCAGTGCCCAGTTGTAGTTCCAGGCTCTCTGGAAGCATTTAACACTCAAACATTAAGGGGACAAAAGCTTAACCTTACATTCTGGAGGCCTGAATTGGTTTGGGGCTTTTTTTTTTTCTTTTTTTGGACATGTATATATATATATATGTGCCCAGAAGAGTGTTTAATAATTTTTTAACCTAAATATAACAGAAATTATTTTTCTGTACTATCTCATGAGCACCACTTGCTAAAAAGGGCAGGTTAGCAGTTAAAACAATTAAGCTGAAATTCTTGGATTTCACTGGAAGGGCATCCAGTCTCTATCCATCAAAGTCTTGCTCGGCAGCAGTGTTGCCAGAGATTTTTTTTCTGGAGAGTGATGGATGGGCAAATGTTGGTAAAACTGTTTATTGTAGATTTTTCTAACCCAAAGCGCGTTGGCCACAGCGGTCACGGTGAGACACGGCAGAGAAGGGCCGGAGCCAACAGGTACATCGTGGTCTGGAGGTGTGAATGCTTTGCAGAACTCCTCCCTCCTGCAGTGTTTGTATTTCCAGTCCTAAGGGGATTGTCAGAGGTCAGAGTTTCAGAGAAATTAATCCCTGTTTTGGTCTGTGCAAAAGTCTTTCTGTGAACCAGCCCAGACAGTTCATAGCACACAGTTTGTGCACTTGGGTACTTACCCCTTGTCCCCCTTTTCTGGCTACAAATGCGAAGAGCAGATGCAAATCTGAGCTTTTACAGGAAAAAACAGTTGTCCTCATAAAACCTGGGCGAACTTTAGAGGGGACTGGAAAATTATTGGCTTCATTGGTATAACTCACAACTCTAGATAAACAGACACAGCAGAAGTACTTAAAATGAAAATTGTTTTCTCTACAGAGGCCTTTAGGAATCGCTTGCAGGAGCTGATGCCATCAGGGAAAATACCCTGAGTCTTTAGCAGAGGCTCAGGGGTGCTCCAGAGGTGAACTGCAGCACAAGGGCACATGCAAGGTGTAAAGGGGAGGACGGGGTTGAGGGTACCAGGAACTTTTTTAGGTGGCTTCAATACTACAGAAAATATTTGTGGAATGGCCCCTTCAGTTTTGTGTGCAAACAGATTAAAGACTTGGCAGAGTCTTTATATAATAATCATCTATATGAATAAGGAGTATTTAGGGTCTTCTTAAGTATTGACTTGCCAAGCAAATATATACAACAGAAGAAATTATTTCAGGCTTAATGTGTTTTGAGTTGTTCTTCAGTTGTTGCAGTTACGTTTTCTGAAATTTTCCTCTAAAAGTGCCAAGCTGATTAGTCTAGCTAGCTGCTTTGCCAGTCTAGCAGCCTCTTCCAGGGTTAAAACAAAAAGCAACAATTGCTAGATCTTTTAATTTCTGGGCCTCTCTGAACGTGCTGCCTGTTAACCCCTGAGGACTGCTGAAACATTTGTGCTCTGCAGGCCCAGAGCCAAGCTTAGCATGCCACAGATGAAGTAATGCCATACCTGTCCATCTGTTTGGCCTATTGCTTTACACTATTTGGAGTAAAAAGTGAATTTCATCTCATTTTCTGTGACATTGTTTAGAAATAGAGCACTCTGACGTGTCAGAATGAAATGCAAATCACCCCTTTAGCAAACCAAAGTGTGATTTCTCACTGATGTTTTGCAAGGCCTGACTGTTATGATTGTACCCACTTGTATATCCTCACCTTCCTCCAGCAGAAAATGTAATGGAAAACGTAACCCTGACAATTACATACAGATGGCACCATCCCATGATTTCAGCTCTGTGTGGTGGCTTATATTTCTGTGCTACAACTGGTGCAAATTAACTTGTAGTCCTCCTCTGCACATGTCTGATATTGTATCTTCACTGGCAGGGAGAGCAGGCCCTGCACATGTGCTGGGGAGAGGCCGTGCTGGCAACACTCTGCTAATTTGGCCGTGACACGTTGCCGGTGCCAGTGAGAACCCAGGGATCCAGTTGGATTTGCTGGGAATGGTATTAAATGTCTCGGATCATCCAGCCACGATTTATCATCTTCGTGTGGTGACAGAGCAAGCTGGGGTGTCGTTTTTTCTTCATCTTCTCAGAGGCTGGAAAGAACAGCCTTTTCCAATTGGAGTTGTAGGATCTGTTACGGGATCGTTATGTTCTGGGGAGAAAGGTTAGGTCTGTCAAAGTGGAGGAGGGAGGGAAGGGAAACGAGTGTGTCTGCACTTTGCCTACCCTTGAAAATCAGTTTTCTCTTCTTTTCTGTCTCATAAATGCTTGATTGTTCTTCTAAGAAGGGGCGGAATAGAAAAGGCCTCCTTCTTCGTTCAGCCACTCTTCCCTCAGTGCCACAATTAATGGAAAATAATGTCATCCAGTAAATAGTTCCCTTCCTTTTCAGTCCTTAGCCACTGTCAGCAACCAGGGACAGCAGGGCTTTCCAGTGCAGCACTGCTGTCACTTGTCCCTCAAACCTGGCACAATCCTACAGCTCCAGGAGACTCGGTCTTAATTTGAGCTGAGCTAAGTGAGAACATCGTTTAGAGGCAAGATTAAATGATTCTGGGGCTTGTCAGAGGAGTCAAAACACCAGCAATAGAACTTACCTGCTTTATCCATCGGTGTTCCCAGGGCTCTGGCTGCAGGGATTCGGCTAATTAAAATTCCTTTTACCTACATTTTCCTTTATAGCTTCAGGTGGCTATAAGAACCTTCATTTCATGTCCCAAACTATTATAATGTGTAAACCAGATGCTCTGTTCCACTCCAAAGTGGCAGCATTTCAACAGTAGATCAAATGATCCTCCTGCATAATATCTGTTACTGGCTCGTGCCTTCTAGGATCGTGGTAAGTATTTTAATGAAATGTCTAAAAATAATGTGAAATTTTAAGATTGTGAGTCTTTGTGCAGTATGAAGTGCTGTTTTTATTTGATTTTACTTTCTTTCCATTCCACGTGTGTGTGTGCATGTGTGTTTTTGTGTGTATATATCTCAATAGATTAAATTAGCTTTTCGAAAGGCCTGGCTGTCTGATTCTCACATGGAAAACGGACAATACCAGACATATGAGTTGTTAGTTACTGTAAGATTATGAGCCCAGTCTTATTCCCAGGGAATTCGGTTTAAAGCAAGGCCTATGTCCTTAATGTTTTCCCCAGAAAAGCCTGAGACAGAAACCTTAGGAGAATGAAACGTGAAACCCCCGGGGCAATTTAAGTAGGGCCACAGTTGAAAAGCAGCAAGAACAGGTTCCCTTTGTACTTGTCTGAGCTACACTTGGCATCTCTTGGGGCAAATTGGGAGAATTTCAGCCTCCCGTGTCTACACATTCCTCATTTTTCGGGAGAGAGGCTCGTTACAGAGGAATGCTCTCTGTTCCTTGGGAGCCTGGAGTGGAAGGAGATCACTGATTAAAGCAGAGGCTTTTGATTAAATGATGAGATCGCTTTCAGTGATTAAACATGCCCAAAAAATGTTTTTTGGGGCAATGCTTTCTGCAGAAGCTTGGGCTAAAGTAGACCGCTATTACAGCACATGAAAAGCAGGCAGGTCAAGAGTGGGTTTGGAGGCTGGGAAGATGCAGAGCTTGGAAGGGGAAGTTCCAATTTCAGGATTATGCCGGTATTCACCTGTAACTGGATCTCTGTTTATTTTTGTTTCTTGAGATGTTGTCACAGGCATGTATTGTATTTACCTTGCTGACTCCAGACACACAATATTGTGTCACTCATCACAGATAAAAGGCTCCAGTGTCCTTAGATAATTACAGAAATTTTATTAGCTATGATGAAACAATGATAAAAGGTATCAGGGCTTTGATTTCATCTTTTGGAAGGGAGCCTATTTTTTAGTCCACATTTTCCTTTTATTGGAGCAATTTTTAAAGGACTGGTAATTTTTTAAGAGTCAAACTACCCATTTCTCTGAAGCTCTTACCTACATTCCTAAGGCATTGACTGCCATAATCATCATAATTAGCATTACACACAGAGCCACTGTTGCAGAATGATTCATTAGTGGGACAGCACTGAAATCTCTGTCCTGTAATCTCCGTGCACAGAGTCACAGTCGGTTTGTTCACCCAGGACAGCAACGCTCTGGTTTCTGTGTAACTGCTCTGCTTTGCCTGTGCAATCCCAGGTCTGTGGAACTCCAATAAAACTGTGGGAAAAGGCTGTTCTGGTAACATTTGTTTCCATGTATTTTGCCGAGTTGCTATGCTTGCATTTTTTAGTGTTTACATGCTGTAGGGATGTAAAAAGCATAATGTTATGGGGGAAAGGGCAGAGCTTGCCTCAAATTATCATCGAAAGAAAGAAAAAAATGCAGAGAAATGTCAGGAGATCTTGATGAACATGTTTCTGCAGGAACTGGAAAAGAGACCAAGCCACAAAATTAAGAACTAGGATCCAGATTCCATATCCTTCAGCCTCACCCCTAAGGGGATGAAAAATTCAGAGCTGAATTACCACAAGTTTGGAAGAAGTTTCTTTATTTCAACCCATCTCTCCACAATCTGGTTATACTGATAACCTCTTTATAAATGTTAATAGAGCAATATCTCTACGTATTGTTATACCTGAGCACAGCAATAGCATTGCGATGAGACTATTGCATAAGTGCAGTTTCTTCCTATTTTTTCCCATTATTTGAATGCATTGTTTGAAACGGGCAATTCTGCTGAATGTTACTGAGCTGCCTACAAAAACATTGGGAGATGTCTCCTGCTTTTAAATTCAGTCTAAGAAAATCATTGAACTTTCTTTCACTCTGGCCCTTAAACTGATAAAACATAAATTACTGGTTGCAAGAGATGGGCAAACATGTCAACCCTTGGACTGAAAGCTGGATGGTTTTTTAATTCGAAAAACTAATTTGAGTCCAAGCCAAGCCAACCACACGATAACAGCAGAAGCTACATTTAACTAAATAATCCAACCCCTTCTCCCCACTAAATGGATAAACTATTATCTACGTCAGAACTTGGGATATTACTTTTTTTATTTCTAACTATCACAAGGACATTAGGTGAGAGCTACTTGTAACGTGCCTTTGCGGTACTGCAGTATTTCCCCTATTTCCCCTTCCTGCATTGCAACATTTAAGATAAAGCAAAAAAATATCTTCCAATGAATTTTAAGATTCACATTGGTGTTGTCACAACAATTAAATGGAAGTGGGGTTTGGTGGCAGCATGTCCTGCCTGTGCTGCGTTGGCAAGAGTTGCAGCACCAGATAGGATGTGTTGATGCCAGAGGTGATAGTTCATGGTACAACCCCAGTCACCTGTTGGGGTTCCCATGGTGAGATTAAAACACAGAGAGATGGACACATTTTTGTCCTTCAGCATCATCATAAGGAGAATGTTCTGTCACTGAGCACTTGGGTCACCCCAGCTGAGACTTTCAGGAGCCTTAATCATTGAATTTTATACATAAAACTGTGGTCTCTTCCATCACAGTCAGAATGTTCTCTTGCCTGTTGTCCTTCTGGCTAAATTCCTCTGACAAAATAGAAGTGAAACTGTCTGATGATGAGAAGGAGGAACCACATTTGTTATTTAGGGCAGCCAAGATATAAAAGGTGAGATCAAAAGACTCATACAGAAGAATACATAAACCTCAACCTGGCAGTCTGCCTTGTGTCTTTTATCCTTCCTGCTTTATCACGCTGGTACCTAGTTGTCTCTGTTTATCTTTTTTAAGTCAGATACACTAAACTGTTGCTCTGCTGCCAGGTCAGCTGTGACAAAAGGTACTTTACTTTCTGCAAAGAGAGAATGACTGTGGAACAGGTAAAATTAAATATTTTAGCAACTAAAATATTATATAGAATATCTTGACCAGAGTTCTGTGGTGGCTGCTACATAGCTTCAGTTGCTTCCTCCAGACCTGACCATTAGAACGGGCCAGACCTGGGCTTTCAGTAACAATCAGCTGTTTCCAACTAAAATGAATCCTCATTCATCACACTGACATAGGTCAGTTAGGTTATTGATTAGGACTAAGAATATTATAACCTTGGAGATAAAGACTCACGCCTTACAACATTTTTACTCTTAGTTTTGCAATGCTATTTAAAAGGACATCTAGCAGATAAGGGTGATATTTAGGTAAATTTAATCTGATTTGAGTTATGCAGAACTCCCCTGTCTTCGTCTGTCAGTCTCAAACACAGGAATATAAAACTGTCATTGCACCAGAGCAGCAACAGGCGATTCAGAAACATGTGAGGAAGGTGATTACCTCCAGCCTCTCCCTGTGGGTTTTTTGACAGGACTCCCACTAACGAATGGAAACTTTATCCCAGTAATGAAGAATTATCCAGATTCGTAAATAGCTTTTTGGTTTTTGGGGATGTCTGCTTTGGGTTTGTGTTCCATCCCAGCCCGGGAAGGGCAGTGGGAGCAGCAGGACCAGGACTGGTGCAGCGGGCTGGGTGTGGGTAGGAGGCAGCTGTGGGAGAAGGAACACCCTGGATGGGGTCGGAGGAGATGGGTTTGCCTCTCTCAGCTGAAGCCAAGAGAGAAGAGCAAAATCCAATTGGAGGGGCACAGGAAGGGAACCAGCTAAAGGTGTTGGGAGCTTTAAATCATCACAGCTGCCTTTTTCCACCCGTTCTTGTTTTGCCTCTTCTGAATTCCGACACCTACACAATACTCCGTCTTTTAAAAACAATGTTGGAGTTCCTGACATTGAACTCTGCAAACAAGTGTGTTCTCAATTAAGGGAAGAACTTCTCCTGCTCCCCCCGCCTCGATCCGAGTGCTTGGCTCAGATGTTCTGGCCTCCAGAGGAATCACACCAGCACATTTTTCAGAAGGTTTCCCCCTCCCAAAATCCCATTCAATGGCTGTTTCTTATAAACCAATGGAGATAATTTCATGGCTTTTCCCTTTCATGGCCACCCACCTCCTCTTCCCAGCCAGCTTTGATATAAAAAGACAAATCCTTTCCCATTCACATCAAAAGCAGGAGGGTCGCCCTGTGTCACCTACCCTGGGATTTTGACTCAAGTTATTCGGAAAAAAAATTAATGGAAAGAGCAGCTTGGCTTTAACTCCAGCACAGTGTGTGTCACCGAGAGTTTTCGGGGTCACTGACAGATCAGTTTCATAGACCAAACAGATAAATAGGCACAAGTTCTTCTTTATTATTATTGTTCATAATTTGTTCATGCCATAAGTGTGCTGAGTGCACTACAGAGGATACCAACCCTTCCTCAGGGAACACAGGGTCTAAGTTGGACATGTGTTTTGTATATTTGCAGTGTGTATTCAGGCACCTCCAGCACTGGATAGGCACTTTTAAAAACAAATTTCAAGTAATAACAATAACATGCTGAGTGATAACAACAGGCATGAGGGTGAGAGGAGGACGAGGGTTACAAAAATAAAGATCATGTGAATTGTTTGCTTTATGTCACACACGAGGCTTGGGATCTCTCTGTTTTTCTTTTTCTTTGAATACTTTTGTCATTCCTTTCTCCCTGGCAAGAAAAGCTGACAGACTTCAGAGGCAGAGGAATTGCTGCTGGAGTCAAGGAGCAATGAGGCAGAGGAAAGGGGCTCTTCCTGCTGATACCTGAAAAACCACTGGCCTTGCTACAGGCTGAGGGCTGACTTAAAGAAGGGGAATGAAGAAAATCTGAGCACAATTTCTATCATCTCTGGTGTAGGAGGTTGTCCCTAGTACAGGGTAAATTCTTGAAACGCCTTTCTTCATTCTTATTCCAGCTGCCTCTAACAATAGTGGTGGTTTGTGAAAGCAAGAGAAAAATAGCATGAAGTTCCCAGGACTCAGCACTTAGTGAAATGAGATTTCTGGTAGTTTAGTGCTCATTCTCATGTCAGAACATTTACATGGTTCTACATGTACCTGTTGCTTTTCCCTTAAACTGCTCAGCAGGCTCCTCAGTGCTTAGAGCAATCCCTGCATAGGGTGGATACTTTTATGACACCTTTGGCTCTAAACAACGGCTGGAGCACCCTGTGCTTCTGAATGCTTGGTTTGAACTTCCTCAGGTCTCTTCCTGAGCATCCCTCCTGGTGCATCTCACAAGGACCTCGGCGTAAGCTCCTGGTTGTTGCTGTTTGCTCACGTGTTGTTTGTTGGACCCTTCCTGCAGGGAACCCGCAGCCGGTGCTGTTACACTGGGGACCTGGGCTGTGTCCCAGGGACCACACAGCAAACAGAACCCTGAAACAAATCCAGCAGCAGAATTCGTCGTGGTGCCTTGCAAGGGAGTGGGTTTCTGAGAGTGCTCTGGGTTTGAAGCAGTGCTTCTGAAAACACAGCTTATAGTGCCTGAAATCTTACTGTTCCAGGGAGACCCTGCGGGGTTTTCAACTCTTTCCCTTTACTTTGCATATGGGATCAAGAAGCCCTTAAGGGCTGTCTACAAACTGGGGGTCTTATGAGGAGCATGGACGTGTCCCAGGCAGCTTCATGCCCCCCCTGCTGCCCCAGGCAGAGGGGACAGCCCAACAGCAGCACAAATCTGAGCCTGTGTCCACATCTGTGCTGGTAGCTGCAGCAGCCCTTGGGACAATGACACTGCCTGGTTGGGTTTGGAAGAACCAGTAGTTAGCTGGACTCATGGTAGGACTCACTGGCTCTTGTTTGGTCTCAAGAAGCAGGGTGTAAATTTACTACTTTGTTTGACAGGAGTCTCATTAGAAAAGTGACTTTTCGCCTGTCTCACGTCCTGCAAATCCCTTCTGCTCCAGCATATTCCTGCCACTGCACTCCCAGTGCCAGGGTAGGGGCCTGCCAGGAGTTGTGGTCTGTATGTGCTTTTGTTTCCAGTTAAGTCTATTTTTTTCCCCTGGTAAGCACTTGAGAAATGCTGTGGCCTGTAGATATAGAACACATTTCTACATTTTCTCCATTGTGTGAATAAGTTAGTTGCTAATAAAGCCAATTCCTTTATCAGATGATGTTTGCAAAAATATTTGTTACACATGCTGGAATCAATTTTTTTATCAGTTATTTACCTCTTGTGGGGATTATAACGGGCTGTGCTTCATCTGATAACTTTTCCAGCTTATTAGATGTGAATTTACTGGCTGTGAACAGTGAAATAATATGAAACTCACAGAAGAAACAAGCTGCCCCATCCATGGTGTAACAATCTCTCTTAAATTAGCTCTGGCCAAAGTTCATATTTCACAATCCACTAAATAGCTTTCTTATGGATCATAAGATGAACATACACTGAGTGAGGCAATTGAGTTTACAATATCTTTGGTATAAGGTGAACACTTTCTAACAGATCATGACATTATCAAAGTGCTATTTGAAATTAGCTCCATATGCTGCAGCAGTGCTGGAAGATTTCACCCAGAATTTCATTTTCAAATGTTTTTCATTCAAGTTCACTGAGGGTAAATTGGAAACATTTGGGTATATCCCACTTATGGACCTGTTAAGACCCACTTAACTCTAACATGTGGGTGTGTGGGGAGAGAGGAAGGAGAGCTGTAGGATGGGGTGAGCTGGGATAACTCTATCTGCTGCTGGCTTGGGTGTGTATTTGCTAGACACTGCACAAATACTGCTGTGAACCCACACTCACCATCCACGACCTGTATAAAGATGGGATTTTGCTGTGGAAGTGGTGGGAGTCAGCCTTTGGCTCTGCCTGCCTGCAGCAGAGGGTTAAGCAGAGGCTCAGCTCTGCCACGGCGACGGCAGCCAGTTGGCAGCGGGCACTGAAGAGCCAAGGCAGACCTGCACTGGTGCTGTGCTTGGCTGGCAGGCCCTGGGCTGGCTTCAAACCTGCCTTGCCAAAGCAGGATCCTGCTCAGGATGGTCTGGGAGTGGGGCAGGGGGTCGCTCACTTTGCTTTGTCAGGCTCTACACGACAAACGTGGTGATCTTAGCATTATCTTTTTTGACTATTGTTGGGTAATAAATACATCAGAAATCCAGCTGGCTTTCAATTATTTTCTTCCTTTGAAAGAAACTGTATGAGGGACTGTATGTTGCAAAGAAGGATTCCTGTATGTTATTTCACAGACTTGAGGAGCTGAGGAAGGGACCAAACTGCTTCAGTGGCCACTGGCTACAGAGATGAGGCTGCTTTTGGGAGCTTTGTTACACTTTTAGGCTAATAGTATTCCTTATGTGAACATTCTGCATCTGCTACTAGGAATGTGTAGAAAAACCTGGGGTTTAGTAGCAGTACTAAACAGTCTTTTCAGCTGTTTGTATAAGATGTTATGAAGTACTTTAATTTGGATCCCAGCATTGGACTCGATGGTCCCTGTGGGTCTCTTCCAACTCAGGATATTCTATGATTCTATGGATAGTGATAATTCACATTCACAGGTCATATGGAAAGGGAGAAGTGCAATTTTCTTAGTGCTCATTCACTTCTGCATTTACATTTATCTGTGATGTTTAATTATGGGCAGAAACACAGGCTATTAAGAGTCTTGGTACCTGTCTGGTCCTATTAAATATACTCAGCTTTTGTGGTGCTGCTACTATTTTTGTAGGTTAAAAAAATTCTCATAATCTTTGGGGGTTTATCACACTATTTCTAGCAGGTTTTCAGTGTCAGACAGGATCTTTCCCCTAAGGGGGAAATGCAGAAGAGAACTAACTGTTGTTGGGAAGCACCAAGAGATGGGATGCAACAGATCCAACACATCAGCCAGCAGAAACAGTGTCAGGGGAGGTGCTTGCTCAGCTTACCCCTGGCTGGGACAGTATGGTTCTCATTTTGAAAGTTCTGTTCGTCTAAAATCTCCAACTCATGTCCCCTCAGCATGAGTGTTTCTGAGTTCTGCATCAGGCCTGGAGTGGAGCCGCACACGTGCGCACCTTTCCATCTGGTGTTTTATGGATCGCTTGGAGGAGCTGTTACTAAGCAGCAGCTATATCAGGGCTCCATTTTATAAAGAGGAAGGGCTGTGTTACTCATTTTGTTTCCAAAAAATTCATTTGTTTTGCGTTCCCAGAAGGTACTTTTATTCTTCCAGAAAGGTCAAGCAGAAACATTGATGTAAGTCCTGTTTATGGCAATTTTGTTAGATTTCCAGCAACTGCAGTGGAACATATTTATAACAAGTGTGTTTCTCTCTGGGGTGATACCATTAGTCAAAATATGCTTTCTCATATTTCCTCTACATAAACACAAATATGTTTTAGGATTCAAACTTACTGGTCTTGAGGATTCCCACAGCTACATCTCATTAGTGGTTCAGAAGGCTGTGCTAGCCGTGGTTTCAATTTGGGATGCGAAGGTTTTGTTAGGGGAAGGAACTTCAACCAGACTAGAGGGGTGAAAAACAGGATAATATTCCATGTGTGGGCTGTGGTCCTGAACAAAACAGCAACAACCAGGAGAAGTGTGATACTTGTGATTCAACATGCCGAGGATCCAGGCAGGTCTGTGTTTGGTGCCCAGGTCTGGGCTGGGATACTGTGCTGTTTCCAGAGTGGTTAACATCTCACACACTCAGCTACTCCCCATTGCTAATAATACAGCTGTCAGCCCTGCTGCAGAGCAGCCACTGACTCTGCCCTCTCCAGGTATTCCAGAGTATGTCGGTGTCCAGCAGAAACTGTGAAGAAGTGAACTGTGCTCTGCTACGAGTGTCAGGAACAGACTGGACAAGTAAAACTGATGGCTGGGAAGGAGGTTGGAAGTTGGGAACAAGATCAGAAGTTGTGACTAACATAGCCACGGTGATAAATAAGTTATATATCCCCACTTTAATCTCATTTCTTCATTCACAGGACTTCTCTTGAAATGACCTGTGTGTTAATCCAGAGAGTGTCCAGACAAAGAGGCAAAAGCCAGCCGAGCTCAAAAGACATTTTAGATCTCAACATATTAATGAAGTGGTCACGAATTAATTATTGACGGAAAAAGCTCCTGAGAAGCCTTAGGAGGATATGTCTACAGAGTGTGTCAGTTTTCTGCTTCCACTTACATCTCAGTGTGAACAGAGCTCGGTACAGACACAAAAACTGATTATATAAGGATTTTAGAACTAGGAGGCCTTAAATGCTACATTGAAATGCAAGTCTCACTGATGTACGTGGAACAAAAGTGAATAAAACTGGGAAGTGCAGAAACTCCTGTTCTTCCTCCTGCTCCAGTTGAAGTGCAGCTGTTTGAAATGCAGAACTCCCCCTTCATGGGGTCTACCAGCAAATGCATTAAGGATTTTTTGGAAGCAATATCACCAGCTGATTCTACACCTCCTAGGACCTGAGTGAGTTGAAAGAGAATTGCAGGACAAAGTTCCAAGGAATAGCATTAAGGGCGTTGTTATGTATCACTATGTTAAAAACACTAACTACAGTTTAGCAGGGAAAAAGCTGGCAAAATCCTACCTCCTCCAGTCTGCCAATATTCCTGAGAGCTCTTGGGGCTCATCGGCAGCACAAGGGGAGAGTGAATCCAGTGGTTATATTATGTTCCGAACATTTGGGGCCAGAACTTGTTTTTCACACAGCACTTCAAGAAAAGTATTTTGTTTTTCCCACAGATTAGAATGGACGATTGACAGTAAAATTCCATTTTTCTCAGGGTCATCAGCTATAATTCCCAACACCCATTCCGTCCCTCGCACCCACGATCCAGAAGAGCTGGAGCTTGTGTAAGGCGAGAGAAAAGGGATGTGGGCTGTCAAGGGTGGGTTTAACCAGCAGCACTCACTACACTATTATTTATTGATTTTTTTTTTTACATTGAAGACTAAAAGCCACAATACCAGGTATTTTAAAGTGTACTAGTTTTATATGAAATGGATTTATTGGGGATTCATAACAATGTGAATAAAACATTGATCCCTGATAGACTCAGTGGTATCCCAGTGAACAGAATTTGCTGTTACTCAGGGCTGAAGCTGAAGATAGATCACATGCCAGGCCAGAAGAGAAACAGGCTTTGCTAGGAATAGAGGACTGTTTGAATTACACAATACTCATCAAATCTTCTTTACTGTCTGATTAATGGAATATCAACAAGGAAAAAATGTGATGGCGAGACAGAGGTGAAGAATTAAATCGTGATTTTGGAAATTGCTTGCAGCATGACCAGACTTTCACCAACATTTTGACAAATAAAATAAGTTTAAGGAGTAAAGCCAGGTGGGTAACATGGTCTTTTCTTCTGATTACTTTAGTTACACCTCATCAGTTACAGATTTTATACCCCCAGCTTCTCTGCCTTGAAGTATCTATCAGATAATGAAAGCAAAGGAAATGTTCTGGAACTGAAGGCAAAATAATAATGAAAAAAATGGACATCATCTTTAAAACATAGTAAAATTAACAATTCTATTCATTAGAATCCTAAGGAGAGAGTCATTCTGAGTCTGCTAAGGACAGTTGAGAACACACATCTCTCGGTGATTCCCACTAGGAAATGATCCCTTGTGTGCATCACAATCATTCTGGGTCTGTCTGTCACTGCTGGGCTGGTTGAACATTATGAAAAGAAAAACAGTGGGGAAGATTGTCATGATTGACAAGAGATTAAAGGATTAAGTAATTACAACTTGGATAAATTCCAATTAAGGATGAGAAAACCTTCTCAAAGTAATTGAAGTTGAGCTCTGGAGAGGGAGCAAAACTATTCAGTGTTTTCCGTGGGGCCACAGGTAGGAAACCGAGAAAAAAATCCTGAGGGTAAAGACTGAAATTCAGTCCAGTTGTTCTAGTTAAGGTGGTACAAGTTTCATCACCAAGTCTTTTATATTTCAGTGTTATATATATTTTTGTGCTGTAGAGGATGATCTGTTACTGTCAGATGTGCAAACTAAATCTGAGACACTTAATAGCTGTTAATTGTCTTCTGTGTGTGCAGTGCTCTCAGTGTCCATGTGGCTCTGACAGGCTAACAGAGGAAAAGGGTCATGGGAGTGAACATTCATCAGCCATGATGTGTTTCTTTTTAGGAATATATCTTACAGATATTGTAGTAGGTTCTTGTGGGATTTTTCCATGTGTTTTCTGAGTCAAGAGTTAATACATGATACATGAAAGCATTAAAAAACTGTTCAGAGGACCAAAACTTTTTTATATCTTGGATTTGCAGATTTAGAGAGGCAAAGATTTTAATAGGTCTTTTTTCCAATAAATCAACAATTTCAGTGTCCCAGCAACAGTTTCATAGCTGATTACAAGTATCAGACTTCTCAGGCTATTGTGGAATTCATTCTAGGTGGGTACAAATCCATGAAAAAAGGAGCAAGAAAAGTCATTGTCATGGATAATGATGGCATTGATTTAAAAAAAAATGCCTAAAAATTAAGCTTATGTTTCTCCCAAAGCCTCTCCTGGCAGTTTGTGGAGGAGTAGCAGAGTGTTTGAGAGGCTTCTGCAGCACTGGCATTTCTCCCATGTTTGAATGCAGTGCAAGGTGTGGAGCAGTAGCTAAAGGAATGTGGACACTGCTGCTCTAGGGGAGACTCTGCCTTAGGAAGTGCAAAACCTGATAAATCAGCTCAGAATGTTCCATTTGTGTTTTACTTTCGAAGGCTGAGCTGCTGGGGACACACCAGATCTGCTCTCTGGGGTTTATCAGTGTGAAACTGTCCAAGAAAAAAGAAAACTCCTGTAAGATGCACAAAACTACATGAATAGACAAAGACAGTTGCTTTTTCCATATGAGTGGTTCTGTAGGCAAGAGAGCTTGTCTTGAATGCTGGAAATGCCTTCCTGTAGTTCATTAAGGAGGCTTCTTGCAGGGATTAGTCCAAATGAGCGTGTTCTGTGCCAGGGGTCGTTAACGGGGATCATCAGAAGGACCATCCTGTTGGATTTCTGGGGTCTGGATCCCAGACAGGCTCTTCTTCAGCCACTGCCTGGAAAACAGTGCCCTTGGTGCTCTGCCCCTGCACTGAGCTTTCATCAGCAGAGCACAGATTCTCCTCACTGAAATACATTTATATTCCATTATTTTGCAAAGGAAAATCCTGCAAGGACCATAAACAGTGTTTTCGAGTCCATACCTTGAGTAGGAACTAACAGCACAGTTGTGTTGTTTCCCCGATTTCCTTGAGATTTGTCCTTCTCCAGTGCCTGAGGATAAACCCAGTAATTTGAAATTTGCATCCATATTATCTGCTGCCTTCCCCATCCATATGCACCATCTCCAAGAGCCCAGGGCAAAGATGCCATTATACTCAGTCACTATCCAACCAGGTGCAGTCAGGAGATCTAAGAGAATGTTAATAAAATGTCTGATGAAGAACAAAAAATAAACAAACCTGCTATTGTGCCTGTAAGAATTGCTGCTGCCAGGAAATTAAAAAATTACACGTGGCATATGCTGCCTGGCTGCACTCAGCACTGCTGTTCAACTCCGAGACCAAGGCCACCAGGTACAAAGAAAATTAGGTAAATTGATTTGCAAAACAATAAATCAAAATCTGGTGTGATTACAAAAGTGTCGCTCTCTTCCGTGCATCTCTGAGACTACATATTTTTATGGCTTAAAGCACAACTCTAAGAAATCTGTGGCATCTCATCCTTGAAAGATGGCATAGACTTAAATTAAATAAAAAAAAAAGGAGTTTCGCTGAAACTTCACCATGGTCAGAGGACACCAAGCTCCATAGCATGTTGTTTTAGAAGATAAGGAAATAATGAATTGGCTGGAAGTGTGTTTATCTGCTTTCAAAGCTCAGTAGTGTGGTGGAAAAAACATGCTGGAGAGTGTTTGAAAAAGACACAGGTTGAAAAAAAAAAAGGTAATCACAGAATGCAGCTATTTTAGAAACCAGCAACTGTGGATCCTGCTGCAGTGTAAGAACTGGATCCACATAAGAACTGGGTCAAAAAGATCATATTTCTCTCAGAGGTCTGTTCCATCAGACACTGTTGCCACTCCTGCCTGTGTGTCAGGTGCCAGGATCTGGGGGGTCTGTTAGAACAGGCCCTGGGGACACCCCTGAGGGTATCCGGGGCTCTGGGCTGCTGGAGCCTTTTGCCTCGGGAAATGCCTCTGGTTTGTGCTAGAGAACTGCGTGGACTTAAACCACTGGAAAGCAGCATCTTCTCTGATTTGTGTTCCCCTCCTGAAGTGTTCTGTGCTGCAGCTGCTCTGGGCCTGAACACTGCACAGCCTGGGGGTCGCGTGGCCCCAAAGGAGCAGCAGCACACGCTGCCCCTGGGGCTGGTGGGACTCCATGATCTTCACGGTCTGAAAGCTTCTGTGGGCCCAGGATTGCTCTGACCACTGTAACAACAGGTTCTTACCCAGGGTTTGGCTCAGCATCCATCCCATCCCTTCCCAGGAGGGAGCCACGTGGGACAAGGACTCCATTCGCTGAAAAAACACAGGGATTTAATACATCACAGAAGCATCTCCCTGCATGTAGCATGTTTCTCTCCCCATCCATCCTTCTCCAAGGGCTCTGTGTGAGGAAGGCACCCTCTGCTTTGCAGAGGCAATGGAATTAGATCAGTAGACTCGGTTACTGGCAACTAATGTGGTTAATCCAGTGCCAAAGAGCAAATAAATGGCTGTGACAAGACTTCAGGATCCACCTGGTGATTGCAGGAGAAGAGGAGGGATGGGGATGGCAGGTTTGTTGTAGGTATTTAGAATGACATTAGGTTTAATGTTTTGCCTTTAAAAGATATGGAAAGATATATATCTACTGTCTTATTAAGAGGATGTTATTTAGGGTGCAAAATTAAGGATTCAGAAAATAGAAGATGTAGCATTTATGGTATATCATGGGACTTTTAACCTATATCTGTATTAAAAGCAGATTTGATCAGATTTGCATCTCTGTGGAGTCTGTGAAGACAAGAGTTGTGAGGAAATACTTCAATCCACATTTGGGCAAGGCTACACATGTGACAAAACAAGATTATGATTTTTCATCCCCAGATTTATTTTTCTGTCATTATTCTGACACTGAGACTCTCCTGTCCCTGTGGCGAATGAGCAGTTCTGGAGCTGGATGGATCTGGATGTGGATTGGGATTGTGTGGACTCCAGCACCCTCTAATGGTGCTTGCCCTCGCTCACTGTCCATCCCTAAATCCTTACAAACAAGCGACGGTATTTGTAGTAACGAGACCAATTCTGCTGCAAGTGGCCGATTTTTCATTCGGTGGCAATTAACAGTTTTGTGCTATTTTGAACAGCTTTAGCTGCAATCTGTGCTGTCAGACCTTGTTACAAACTCTATACATTCTGCCCGTGTTTCCACATTAAGTTACAATAAAATGTTGTAGTGGGGGATGGGATGAATGAGAAATCTGAGTGCGCAGGATGCAGGGGATGAGCAAGAGCAAGGACACCCCGTGCGCAGCCTGGCAGGGCTGGCACTGCCAGGGAGGACAAAACAAGCTGGGAAACCCATGGGGGAAAAGTCAATCCACCTAATCCAATTATAGTGGGGGGATAATTGTCTAAATCTAACTTTTCCCCCAGAGCTATAGAGAGAGATCTTAAAATTGTATGTTCAAACACAACTCTATTCACTTTGTTAGAGCTCTGCTGATTTACATGAGTGTGTTCTAGCAGTTTCCTTAATTTACTTCATCCACTGCAAGGTAGTATTGTGATGTTGTACACAGGTTATTGGATAAACATGTGGTTGGACCATTGTATGTGTGCACAGACTCACGTGAAATGCGGGATTCCCAGTGCAGAGCTGCAAAGTCCTGCTGAAAATAACAAAAATAGCTTTTCCTGAGGTTTCGGGGAAGGTGTTAATGTGTAAATGTGGCAGCTTATCCCAAATAGCAGAGAGGTTTTGCTGCATACAACCAAAATACAGCTGGCTTGTAGGTCAGTACCACTCAGTCCTCACTGCACTTTCACCATCTCCCAGCACTTGGCTGGAAAAAAGGGGAAAGAAGGGAAAGCTTTTGTGAAATCTGCCTGTCTCTGAAGTCAGCAGTAAAAATGATCAGATCTCTTGGGAATTCTGAAGATGCACCTACTTTTTCTCTTTAAGAGGGTCCCCTAATCCTGACTCTTTGGCCCATTAGTCCCTTCTGATAGGAAAGCAATCAAACAAAAATGCTCAAGTCCAGCCTGTTCGGAGCAAAGCCCGAAGGCTCCCACAAACCTCCAGCTCTAGGGCAAACTGTGTGTGAGCTGTAACTACACACAGCTGACAGCCACAATACCTGCCCACAGTTACAGAGCTCTGCATGGCCAGTCTCTGCACCCAGCTCTCTTTGGAACTCTGCTGCTGAATTTCCATGCTTCTGAAAAAGCTTTGCCTGACTCCTCTGCACGAGTATTTTTGATAGAAAGCACATATTTGGTATGATTAGTTTTAGCATTTTAGATTACACTGATCTCCATACCTACAAGTACAGTTTGTGATAGTTCAAGGTAGGATTGAGGCCGGGAGGGTTGCTGTGTTTTCCTACAATAAAGGACAAAATGGGCCAGCCTTTAGGCTCACTAGCTTTTTTAGATCAGCAGGAGCTCAGGAGCCAGCTGGGGTTGGTTTTAGTTCCCTTTTTAGCTCATAGATTATCAGATGTTCTTGGATCTCTCTGATAAGCAAAACCATGTGTAACCTACCCAGATATAATTATGTCTGACAATTAAAAAAAAAAACATTACACCTAAATTTTACACGCACTGGCTTAGAAGTAGTTTGAAAAGTTGGATGTGCACAAGGTTTGGCTCACTGCTGTTTGTGATGGGTTGTAGCTTTCCTCACGCCCTCAGGGCTTACTTGTATTACAAGCTCAAGCAAGATTTGGAAATGAACAGTGGGGAAGTAACTTGTGCAACTTCGGTTTTCTGAATTAGAATATAATTTCGAAATTCATACTGTAGTCTGGGCACAGTTTCACATTCAACACACTGGAAATACAAACTGCATTTTCCAGTTGTGCTTTTTTAACAGGAAGAGACAATAAAGCTTTGTTTTACCATGAGTACTTTTTTAAAAGCTTTCTCTTGAATGACACTGAAATTGGTACATGTGGTCCTGAGGGGGCTTCTGCAATAGGTAAACTGTTGTAAAAACTGGCATTTATTTCTTGATTTATATTGTTTCTTGATTTATTTTAGCTGGTTTTTGGACCAATGATGAAGCCATCTTAGCTGGTGTCAGCTTTGCTCTAGTCTTCAGACTACAGCTCTTGGTGATGACGTGTTCCCTGGTGCCCACAGATTCTCTGCTGCTGGTGAGTCACCACCATCTCCCTTTCTTTGAGCACTCAAAAAGTTGTTTTTTGAGAAACAACTTGGTTTTTTTCCTGCAGTCTGTGACAGCAGTTTGGAACGGTGTGGTTACACTGGGGGTGCAACCACAGCTTCCTTAACTCTGCACAAGTTTGACTCTTCGTTGAAAGAGTGGTGTGAGATGTGTCTTAGCAGGAAACTGCTCATGGGCAGGATGAAACTTAGAGATATGGGTGTTAATTAGGATAATCCCACGTCTTACTTGCAACTGTTGTAGTGGCTGTAGAGCCCAGTGAGGCTGCACACCCAGAGAGGACTTTTTTTACTTAGTACGATTGGCTGAAGCTCCACTTTAGATTCAACATTTCTTGTGAATAAAATCTGCAGTGTTGATTTCTGAAAAGGGTACGAGGTGCCTTATCCCAGTAATATCTCACTCCAGCTACTTCAAATGAGGAGCTACCACTTGAACCACAAGTGGAAAAAATACATTCTAAGAATTACAATATTTCAAGGTCGCCTGATTATTTTTGTTTTAAAGAGCTGTATTTGGGCATCTCACCTCAGATGAGCTCATGTTCATATGACTAAGTCTCTCCTGGAATCCCATGAAACAAGAGAATTTTGAAGATAATCCATGTGGATCTTAGAGCACATAGAAAAACTGGCTGTAGAACAAGAAAAGCAGTCTCATTTTATTTGCAGAGGCTTTATCTCAGGAGGTCTGGTCACTTTTACCATGTTCCTTTGCTGCCTTCCTGCTTCACATGCACACACAGGAAAAACGTGCCATGGATGTACTGTTCATCCCATCTGTCTCAGGGGAGGAGAGTCTGTGAGTTGTTCCAGGTGGTGATTTAGCTCACGGGAGTGATTCTTAAATGTTACTGTACATAAAGTATGTTGCTGGCAAAAGTGTTGGTTCTTGGCACTGTGCAGTGGGGGAAGGAGGGAAAGCAAAGGGGCATTCACATCTTCCTCCCCCAAATCCTAAAAACTTAGAGTGTACCTGTCCTGAATCCTCTCCCTGAATCCCCTGGAAGGAGGTTTTTCTTACATATATGTACAAGAATATATGTGTGTGTGTGTGTGTGTGTGTATATATATATATGTATATATGTCTGAGATTTCATGTTTAGGGCTACATGCAGCTCAGGCCAACATATGTTATCATACATGCAAAGACCTTTCGTTACAGCAGGGACTCCCCAAAACCTTGGTTAAGCTGGACCACACACAGAAAAATCAAAACTGCCAAAAAGCTCAGTGTTTGTATTGTATAAAGAATTTAGTAGCCCGAGGAAGAGGAGAATAGTGACTATATAAACTGAGCAGGGTAGAGAGGAGGTTAAGACAGCTGTCACCTCATTAGTGAACACATGTTTTGAGAAAACCAGAGGTTGTAGATCATCTCCATCTAAAAATATTGAGAGAATTAAATATGGAATTACAAGTGTGGTCTGAGGATTTGTGGGTGATGTCTGAATTCTGGGATCTGGGCAGGAGAATGGCAAATGTGGGGACTGTGCTCAAAAACTGGGAGAGAAGTTGGCAGAGGCGGCACAGCTCCAAGTGTGATCCCGAGCACAGGGATAGTTTTAGAACAACTTCTGAGGGAGAAAAAACTGATGAACTAAGAGGTGTCCGGAAAGTATCAGAAATTATGTCGGGGGGTTGTCAGGAGAATATTCTGTCAGACAAGTCCTTCTCTTGATGAGAAAACTAATTTCCTCACCAAAGGCAATAGAGCAGAGTTAATTAACTGGAGCCAGAACTCAAAGCACATCACTGAGCGTGGGAATAACGGGATTCCTGCGGGAATTCTGTGGAGCAGGCTGGGGCGGCAGGGAGTCTTTTTGGTTTCTTTTTTGTACATTAAATGCCATATTCTCAGGGTGTTGGAGGGGACTCTCCTTTTTCTCCACTGGTTGTCTGGAATCTGATCCTCCCACGGACATTCCATAGTAACAAGTAAATGTATGTATTTACTCACTGTATGTGTGTCTGTGTATGTATACATTCATATATACACATTCAAGTATTCAATTTAATAACTAATAGTAAACAGGTGCTTATTATTACTTACTCATTTGACTACTTGAATATGTATGTGTGTGTATATATATATAAAAATCATAGAAGGGTTTGGGTGGGAAAGGATCTTAAAGCTCATCTTGTTCCACCCCCTGCCGAGGGCAGGGACAACTTCCACCAGACCAGGTTGCTCCCAGTCCCGTCCAACCTGCCTTGGAAAAGGCTTCCAGGGGTGGGGCAGCCACAGTTTCTCTGGACAAACTGTGCCAGGGCCTCACCACCCTCACAGTAAAGATTTTTTTCCTACTATCCCATCTAACCTACTGTCCTCAATTCAAACCCCTTCCCTCTTGTCCTGTCCCTACACACTCTGTACATGAGCACACCCAGGGTTGTGCTTGGGGCATTAGAGAGCAGGGCAGGGCTAGTGTGTCAGTGCAGGGGACAGGACAGCCCTACAAGATCCCAGAACACCAGGATGGGTCGGGCTGGAAGGGCCCACAGCAGCTCATCTGGTCCCAGCTCCCCACTCCAGCAGGGCCATCCCAGAGCACATGGCACAGGATTGTGTCCAGAAGGTACTGGAACATCCTCAGTGAGGAGACTCAACCCTCCTCTGGGCAGCCTGTTCAGTGCTTGGTCACTGTAGAGGGAAGACGTTCTTCCTCATGTCCAGGTGGAACTTCTGGGCATCAGTTNTCCAGCAGGGCCATCCCAGAGCACATGGCACAGGATTGTGTCCAGAAGGTACTGGAACATCCCCAGTGAGGAGACTCAACCCTCCTCTGGGCAGCCTGTTCAGTGCTTGGTCACTGTAGAGGGAAGACGTTCTTCCTCATGTCCAGGTGGAACTTCTGGGCATCAGTTCTTGCCGTTCCTCTTGTGCCATTTCCTTCTGAGCAGAGCCTGGTCCATCCTCTGCCCCCTCCCTGCAGATGTTTATACACATGGATGAGTTGTCTCTGGAGGTTGAACAGCCCCAGCTCCCTCAGCCTTTCCTGGTCACAGAGGTGCTCCAGTCCTTCCCCCATCTCCAGTCCTTCCCCCATCTCCAGTGTTTGTTTTGGGATC